>JAGVSP010000538.1:0-185076 GCA_022494985.1 Micrasema minimum | reverse complement strand
AACTTCTTCTGTGTAATTAATGTGCACTAGAAACTGTAAGTACTCTTTCATTTCTCTCTGTGCACCCCACATAAAGCAAATTCACCACAAGAGGTTACCATAACACTACACAATGTCATAGTGTTTCAATGCAGTGCCCTATGCGCCATTAGATGCGAATAAGGGTAGAAGTAGTATATTCTTTGTTCCTCTTGATTCTCAGTTGTACGGAATTCCAATCTCAATAAAACGAAAGGACAAGAATTTTATTCTCAGTTCCAATATCGAGTCTCCATTTTGTCCATATTTTTCCTTTATGTAAGGGGCAAGTGATATGAACACGACGGAAGAAACATGATAAGTCAGATTAATTTTTTCATTTAAAATAAATATCTATTCATGAAATGCTACTTCTTCTCCTGTTTGAACTTCTATCCGCACGCAATGGTGCATAGGTCACTGTGAGTCTTGATCACTTGTTACAGACTTGTCATTAGCTGGATTAAGTGGTAAATTAAGTTGTATTACAACACAGCAATAAGCTCGTCCTTGTAAACTTGCTATGTTATTGTACATGAAGTTGATTAATTAACAAATAAAAAAGGATTCCCCGTTGCACCTAGTATTTTATATCCATATCCAAATATTAAAATTTTGTAAATACAGTAAAATGGCGCTACATTTCAGTTGTGAATTCTCTCTATCGTCCATTGTGAAAAATGCTATCCATTTTAGCAGAAATTCAAGCCCTGTAAACCCTACCCATTGATATCCATATTCACTTCCAAACTAATCGTCTATTTTAAGATGTCAATTGAACGCAAGCACATCATGGGTACAATCCGATTTTTTCTACTAGAATTAAGACACACTCAAAATATTGTTCTTAATAACTGGATTTTTAGAGCAGGTGCTCTAAAAATAAGTTAGACATAATAAAACTTGACAAGCATTGGAAGTTTTGAATAATGGTGAAAAAATGTGATTAAAAAAACTTAATAAATATCAGTGTTCGTGAAAATGAAAACGAAAAAAAATTATTTAGGATTTTTTATTAATTTTTATTTGACCATCTCAACAGGACAACGTCACAAACAACCAGACTTGAGAAAGAACATTTATTTTTTATTTTTGTGTTCTCACCGGGAATCGAACCCCGTAACATCTGAACGCTACGGAGGGATGTAGAAAACCGTCATTTTTTTGCAAATGTAATTTTTTCGTTTCCGCACCCAGGGCACTAAATTGGTAAACCAATTGCACTGAATCTTGATAATTTGTTACGTGAAAGCAAGAGCAATTTTATTCATATATTTTAATCGTCTTTTTTTGACTTCGCACGTTTCTTCTGTCGAGTCTTCATATCGTCTCGACAGTGTAAAATCTAATGTCAAACGCAGAACAGCCCGTTCCCTTTTAAAAGATATCTTCAAACTTTCGAGATAGCTAACCGAAGTTGGAGGGTGTAGTCGGTTCGTTCTACTTCACACTACCCTCACCCGTACTTCGGGCCACTTCGGCGAGAAGCCTAGCAAGAATATAGAACTTACGTTACACCGTTATGTAGACCCTCCCTCCTTATCCTAAATTCAATTACATGTCTACAAATGTTTTGAATTTAGATTCAAGACATTTTAAATGTGATTTTCGCTCAGGCCCGAGAGAATGTTACTCAAATAAAAATTGCTTTAAAAAATAAGTAACTATAAATTGCAGAGATATCTACAGGCAATTGCTAGTATTTGAAATAATTCGGATAGAATCGTAATAAGAAAGTAAGTAATTTGCCAATAAATACTTAACTTCAATATCAATGCATAGATGGAGCTAGTTACGCGCTGGTGAAAGGTTTTCGATTTGTAACATAAATACAAAATCAAAAATTTTACCTGGTGTGGATATTCGCTAATAAGCGGAACGGGGAATGTTATAGTACGTACAGTGGCCAGTTAACTTAGCCAATGACAGGTCATAAGCCCTGTAAACGCTCGAATATTCATATTCCTGAATTTGAACAACAGATTCGTGTACAAGTATTTGAACACACCAAAAAATGTTGTAGTAGAAGTAACTTGTACATACCTTGTTCTATAAGCGCTTGACTTTTCGTGCGCACAAAGAATCTTCTTCTTTTTCTTCGTCAGCTATTGTTCATCCACATAGACCTCCGCACGTTGGTCCACTGCTTTCTGTCCTGGGCTTCGAGCTGCCATCTGGATCCTGCAGTACTTTTTACGTCTGTCTTCATACTGGTCTTCTTGCAGTTCTAGGTCTCCAGTTAAGCAGGCGTTTCGTCCATCGGTGCTCACTCTCTGCGTGCCACATGTCCAATGTCCAGCCCATGTCCACTTCAGCTGGGAGATAGCGTCTATAACTATAGTCCGTCTTCTTATCTCTTCGTTAGTGACATAGTCTCTTATACTGATGCCGAGCATGCTTCGCTCCATTGCCCTTTGCGCGGTACGGAATTCATTGGCTGATTGTAAACTTAGTACCAATGTCTTAGCCACAAAGGTCGACAAATATTGCACCCTGTTCTTGTAAACAGGAGTTTGAAACTAGTTGAGATTTAGTAGGATATAATAATCCACTTGTCGAACTTCCAGGACGCCATTTTGCAGTGTTATTTTATGGAAATGGCAAATATTTGCCTACAACTTTGATGTTAAATTTGAAGTCGGAAAATCGACTTGGCTGATATTAAGACAGTAAGAAAGAAGTTTGTTTTTAATTCTCTCTGATTTTTTTAATTTAACTAATTAGACCACTGTTTTTTAAGTACTTCCAGTAGTTTATAACTAACTAACTTACTAACCATCACGTAGGGGTAAGCAGAGAGGATAGAACACCATACCACTCTGTCCTGACAGACTTCCTTTGCTTCTTCGACATTCATACATCTTCTCATGCACATACGCCGATTATTTCGAGTTTTCACATGTCCACTTTCAAGTACTTGTCGTACTTGGTAATGCCATGTCTTTCTCGGGCTTCCGCGGCTTCTACACCCAGGCACACTTGCATTTAAACTTCTTTAAGACTTCTTTCATCACTCATTCGCTCCACATGACCAAACCATCGTAAAAGCCCTTTCTTAATTTTGTCGATAATGCTTATCTTAGCCTTGCACTCTGCTCTAATTTCGACATTTGTACACCTATTATACATAGTCTTAATCACACATAGATCGCTTTTCAACAGCATTCAGTCTACTTTCATCCTTCTTTTTCCAACACCACGCTTCACTACCATAGTAGTTAATTCATCCATTAAAATATTTAAATTTTCCGGATCAACTTCAAAAATCTTAAAGTGTTTGGACTGAATAGATTAATATTATTATGAAAATCACATGTCAATAAATATTTCATATCGACTCACTTCGAGAATTGAACTCGCGACCTCATGCTAAACTGTCTCTCTTAAACTTTGAAGAAATATACTCGTAGAAGCAAAGTTTTTTTCTCGCCGATCAAAATAAACGGCATTGTATAAATATAGAAAAAAAAGCTTATATACGAGCTATGCACACTGATACACTTTCTTAAGGCGTTTCGATTTTTCAAGTTCTATTAAATAAATTACACTTTCACGCGCAAAAAATTTAACTGAGGCATAATACTCAATATCATGGTTTTTTTCTACCACCGTTTTTTAGTTATTCGTAGAAAATGAGAAAAATGAGTTTTCACTGAACACTTTTTAAAAAATGTGACACTTTTTACGTATGTGTTCATTTTTTTAGTAGGAAATCCATTGCATAAAAATAAATACAGGTATGTGCCTACAAAAAAAAGTGTAAATTAAAAATTTATGGTTTTTTTAGGGCGTTGGATAATGTTACCCGTGGAAAAGTGGGCGATTCTTTCAATAGGGTTAAGAAACTCTGGCTTAGCGTAAGAACTTCTCCTGATTGAGGACCGCTTTCTCAAAGTACATTCAAACACAATTTGTTTCCTGCTTTCTGACACAGTTATTTCTGACTATTTGAAAGCAGTCCCAAAACTGAAAATATTTGAGGATATCATAAGAACTCAAATGTTTCTTTTTTAGAGAAAAAAAAAAAAAAAAAAAAAAAAATACATTTACATTTTAAAAATATATATTCATTAATTTATAACCAGTCGTAAGATAAAAAAATCTGACTTTTTGACCTTTAAGTTTCAAACCATAGCGTTTTTATTTCTTTTGCCTTAGTCAATACTACTTCTCTCCCTAATCCGTACGCAAAGGTGCATAGGGCACTGCATTTATGTACTTAGTGCAGTGAATATTGATATTTTGTTAAATAAAGACAAGATTATCAGTCCTATGTTTCAGCACCGGTCCTAGTATCACCAGTGAAATATGTTCATATAAAAAACATCATCATCATTATCATCATACCATATCTGTGGACCATATGGAATCCACAAACTGCCACCAGGCCAAGCGATCGGCCGCCAACTCTCGTGCATCCTCCCAAGTCAAGTCCACACAGCAACCCGGCGAAGGCGTTTCGGCTGGCTAGGCCCTATACTACGTATGCCTCCCGAGAGCCTTAACCATGCCTGCCTATTTTACAAGACATCAGGTTCTCGGCGTCCTGGTCGTCCGCTGTTGACAATTCGTCGGCAGTTTGCGTCAGAGCTACGGGACGTGGACTATACTTGGGAGGATATAAAAAACACATTAAAAAAAATATTTTTTATTTATCCCCATCGGGAATTGCACCCGCGACTTCACGATAAAATTTACACCTTTTTGTAATAAGTTCCTTCTTAACTAACTACCTAACTAACTAACAAACCATCTCACCATTTTCTTTTTATGAGCATACTCCACCACGTGACTCGCGGCCATTTTCCCATACAAACGTATTCCTCTGTTTTCTCCTTGGAATTTAACATTAGAGCTGTGGTTTTTTCGCCATACCACTCTGCCCTGACATACTTCCTTTGCTTCCTCTACATTCATACATCTTCTCATGCACATACGCCGATTATTCCGACTTTTTACATGTCCACTTTCAAGTACTTGTCGTACTTGGTCATGCCATGTCTTTTTCGGCCTTCCTCGGCTTCTACATCCAGGTATACTTGCATTTAAACTTCTTTTTCTTTCATCACTGATTCGCTCCACATGACCAAACTATCGTAATAGCCAGCCCTTTCTTAATTATGTCGATAATGCTTATCTCAACCTTTATTTTTAAGATAAATTATTCCTTATGAAAATATTCTTAAATTGTATTTTAGAACAATGCTTCTATATTTTGAAAGACTCTGGAATCAACATTGTTTCCGTAGGGTATATCTACTATTTGGTGGCAGTAAGCGACGTCGCGACGTCGGAATTTTCTACTACAAAATCTTTCCCCGTCCGCTTTGTCCAGCTCTGGTCGAAATCCTTTACACTTTACATACCAACAACCTCAGTACGAAAATGTCTCTGGAATGTTCGCTGCGGAAAATCTCATTTTCACAGAGTTTCCGAAAAAACTTTCGCCGTTTCACAAGTTACTGTGCAGCGGGGGCAAAAATTGCCGGAAAGCTTGCTGTCAATTTAAATGGAAATTTAGAAACACCGCCACCGTTTCAAATTTAACAATTTAAAATGCCGGGATGCAAAGTTTGAAAATAGATGTGAAATTGAAAATGCATTGCGAATTAAATGGGGAGACTTAGTCTGGTTTCGACTTTGAACAATAATTCAACAAAGGGCGTTTCCATACAAATTTTACAAAAACAAGGTGTGAAATGTAATGACTGCTATTTATTAAATTCAACGTTGTTGTTTAAGTTAAGGCTTCACCTTACGCCAGCAATGTTAATTTTGATGTTTTCAAGACTTATTTACAGACACAAAGCTCGGAAAAATTATAACAATTAATATACGTGATTTTTTTAGGGAATTATGTTGACTGATATTTAAAGAAAATTAAGAACTTTCAGATGAAATAACAGGAAGCTTTCATTGTTGGCATTTGAGTTTTGATTGCTTTCTATTATTTTTGACAGCAGACTTCTGAGTTTTGAGAATAGGTGTCTTAGAAGAATTTTTGGTTTGACTTTGTAAGGAACACAAAGGTGAGGCAACGGACACAGTAACCCTTGGTATCTACTGTCATCCGGCGAAGGCGTTTCGGCTGGCTAGGCCATAGACTACGCATGCCTCCCGAGAGCCTTAACCATGCTTGCCTATTTTACAAGGCATCAGGTTCTCGGCGTCCTGGTCGTCCACTGTTGACAATTCGTTGGCAGTTTGCGTCAGAGCTGCGGTACGTGGACTTGATGATAACGCTGCTTACTTGGTCATATGAATCCACTGGAAGGGACGTTTTCATATAAATTTTCTAAAAAAAAATCTCTTTGCGCTCCTTGAGATTAGCGTTTATTTCATAACACCAATTATTATCGATTTCCACCATCTAAACACTCCAGCACTTATGCCAATACACGAAACGTGGGACGTAGATGTCTAGTTATGACGTAAAAGCCTATTGATGACGTAGTGAGTGACGTAGTGGGAAACTAGACACCTCAGACACGGTAGTATTTTAGAAGTATGGAATGCAACCCTCAAAACACAAGTGACCTATTGCAATATGGCTATTTTTATTTTTTTGAAAGAAAGATAAACCAGGGCCAAGTTATTTTTAAGTTGGGTTGAAATTTTGGCAACCATACACAGCATTACTCAGGCGAATAAGTGGAAGATACTATTAATCACAGAGATTTACTCGTAAATTTTAAGGTACCTAAAATGAAAACGGAGGGAAAACATTGTAGATAATGTTTTTGTTTTTTAGTATTACCTGCTTATACAATATTTGTTTCTATATTATTATTTGAAAGAAGGGTGAAAGTAGACTGAATGCTGTTGAAATGCGATCTCTTGTGTGTGGTCTCCAATGTGTGGTAAGACTATGTATGATACAGGTGTACAAATGTTGAAAATTAGAGCAGAGTGCAAGGCTGAGATAAGCATTATCGACAAAATTAAGAAAGGGCTTTTACGTTGGTTTGGTCATGTGGAGCGAATGAGTCGCAACATAACTGTGACCTCGAAACAACAATCCTTCTCGTAAACTCCAATACCTGATCTTCCTTCGCTATTACCAGAGAGTATCAATAATAGCCAAACCAGGGTCTTCTTACATTATATATGTACTATAAATTACATCATTTTATAATTTACGATACTGGATTTTGTTTTCGGTTACTAAATCTCAAATTCCAATTCGAAATAATAAGTATTTATAATTTACTAAAGTAATTAAATTAAAAAAACTTTCATCATCATCATCATTATCATACCATATCCGCTTGTATGTGGAGCATATGGAATCCACAAACTGCCTCCAGGCCAAGCGATCGGCCGCCAGCTCCCTTGCATCCTCCCAAGTCAAGTCCACGTCCGTTTGCACTTGAATTTTTTTAAATCTTCCTATAAACCGTAAAGTTAAAACGTAGAATTTTATTGGATTAAGACTTTTATGGACACAGAATGGTCTGGCTTTGAAAGTAATATCGTGAAACGTCTCAATTTGTATTTTGCCCTTAGACAAAAGGGGAGACTGAAAAGTTTTCTGTAAGAAGAACGTACTCTGCAATAAGATGGGCAGGAAAATTGGGGTAATTGTGGGTTTATTTGGGTGAAAGTGCTTCTAGGGTATATTAGCCTCCGGCTGAGTTACACACTGATACTTATGCTAACAAAATGAACAGAAAAGCGTCAAACAAATACATTTAATAAGTATATTTATATTTTATGTAGTTTTTGTGATTATAACGAAGACGAACATCCACCGCCCATGCAATATTTGCAAGAGATGGTCCATATCTCTACAAATTAATATCCGTGTACGTATAATCCATGTGAGTTTATATTTTAAAATCCATGTAAGTTAATTTTTTAACAAATTTTATATTATAATGCATAATACAATTTGATGCATTATATTCTTTACGGTGCCGGTGAGGCTATTTCTCTCAAAAAACAGTTTTATATAAAATAACCGAATCAATTATAAGATATGCTATAACTTCTTGGGCTTTTTCGTGTGATTCCAATATTAAATTCGTTCAAAATTTACAAAATTCGATGGTTAAATTATTAATTAAAAAACATCTATACTATCAGAGACACGATGTTTCGATATCCTTATTATATAAGTCTGTAAATATTTTATCTGTTAAGGCGTTATTATGGTCCAAAACTAATATCTCAGCACGCATCTCTCTCTGAGTATAAAAACAGACCGGTGCATGTTTACAATACTCGTTTTATCGAGTGCTGAAGGATTAGTTTTCTCCCTAAATATAATAACAAGTATGGTAAGAGAACACTTCAGTACAGTATACCAAAAATCTGTAACATGCTACCAAGAAGTATTAAAAAAAATCATTAATTTTTCAAAGCTTAAAAGAGAGACGCGTGCTGAGAACTTGGTTGCTAGAGCGCGAAATTATTATATTGAGTTTTAGAATTGTATTTTTATTTATATGTATTTTAATTTTTTGTGTGCGCTTGGTATGTATAGTGTATTAATTTTATTTTTAGTTGAATTTGTATTTATGCACCGTACTGACGAGTTGCAGTAGGCAACTCAGTAGGACATCTTTTGTTTTCTTTTATGTACTATATTGAAATAAAAAATATTAAAAAAAAAAAAAAAAAAACAAGAAATTAATTAAATTATTTCGGCTTTTCATTTTCACTTTCAAGTACTTGCTGTACTAAGCAGTTTCTTTCATCATTCATTCACTCTTCATGACGGAACCATCATTGTAAATTCATAAAAATATTTACGTTGCCCCTAATATTGAAAATTGTAGATCGAGTGAGACGGTATTGATGAAAAACAAAATTCTAATTTCTGGGTACAAAATCACTTACAAAAAGTTGAAAATCTAGTAATTTTGTTTTAGCAGATCATAAGCTGGAGTGCCAGGCCTTTTGCATCCACTTGACCCTATCTTTGAGTTATGCATCGCCTCTATAATCTTGCCATGTTATTGTTTCTGGTAGAAAATCAAGGACTATGATTGTATGGAGAAAACGGCGGCCGGTGATGAAACAAGGCATTTTCTTAAATTATTGGATCATTTTTTTGTTATTATGTGGAGCTTAAATTTTAAATGTCATAACCTAAAACGGATATGTTGTTTATTTAGCAAAATATTTGAACGTGTAAACTATAAGCTGCTTAATTTCTTTTTAACTAATTTAAATATTTCTAGTTACTTATTGCATTCCACTTTATATAGGTAAACCGTTTAAGCAATCGCCTTTCCTTAAATTCGGTTCTGCAATTTGACCTGAGATGGTAATAATATGACCTAAAGGGACAGATATAATCATTTGCATCAGAAATTTATACAACGACGTAACCCGATGCTGAAACTTCTTGAGTCAAACGATTTATTTATTTGGTTAAATCTGCCCAAATTACACAAACATCATTTAATTAAGACACGGCTTCCTTGCTAATCCTATGTTTAACGAGGATTACATAAAAACCAAGGAAATATTAAGTTACATCCAAGTTATTATTCTATTTTATTTGAAAAAACATCCTTAGAATCTTGACAATGATTACATTAAATTATAAACAAAGCAAGGAATAAAAATAATCTTATTTAAGTTAAAAAAGAACATTGATTAGAGCAGAATGCAAGGCTGAGATAAGCATTATCGACAAAATAAGAAAGGTCTTTTACGTTGGTTCGGTCATGTAGAGCGAATGGATGATGAAAGAACGGCTAAAAAAATATATGATGCAACTGTGCCTGGATGTAGAAGTCGAGGAAGGCCGAGAAAGACATGGCATGATCAAGTAAAACAAGTGCTTGAAAGTGGGCATGTAAGAAGTCGGAATAATCGACGTGCGTGCATGAGAAGATGTATGAATGTGGAGGAAGCAAGAGAAGTGTGCCAGGACAGAGTGGTGTGGCGTTCTATCCTCTCTGCCACCCCTTCGGGGAAATGGCGTGATGGTTATTTAGTTTATTTATTTTTATTTTGATAGACTTAAATATTTCAATTTCGAGAAAATTAAGTAAGAAATTGTTTTTTTTTTTTAACAAATTTTTACAAAAGAGCGAATGACTGATGAAAAAACGGCTAAAAGAAGTTTAAATGCAAGTGTGCCTGGATGTAGAAGCCGAGGAAGGCCGAGAAAGACATGGCATGACCAAGTACGACAAGTACTTTCGGAATAATCGGCGTATGTGCATGAGAAGATGTATGAATGTAGAGAAAGCAAAGGAAGTATGTCAGGACAGAGTGGTATGGCGTTCTATCCTCTTTGCCTACCCCTATGGTGAAATGGCGTAATGGTTAGTTAGTTACAAATTGTTACCTAATATCGTTTTGTTAGTAAAATAAATACTATCCATAAAGTAAACACCGAATTTTAATAAGAATTTGTGCAATTTTTTTAAAGCTTATACGAGAAGAAAAAAAAATTTCAGGCTCAGATTACAAACTTATTTTGCACATTCGACTCCAAGTATGATGTAGATTCACCAGTTTTCCGGTTGTACTACGAGTTTTGTTACTCCATGTATACACGTCATTATATTGGTCATTTCTACCCAGGTACAATCCTTCGCTAGCACTTATTAACCTTATACCTTCATATTGTAGAAAATGTTTCCTTAAGTAAGTTGTTCCATCTACCGTTCCTATTTTCCGGAACTAGACAATTTCAAGGAAACTACATAGTCTGGTGCAGAGGCGTGCGGTGACTTCAGAAACAGTACCAAGTAAGAATGTACGTAACTGTTACGCCAACACGTTTCAAGAATATGTCTTGCTTTAATTAACCTGTTTTTTCAGATATTGATTGAGCTCAGAGTTTTACAATTTTTCTTAGATTTTTTAAATGAAAGTTTAGTTAAAACGCCTTTTTTGTTCTGTACTATTGGTAATATTAGTATAATTCTATAATACTTAAAACAATATTTTCTTCTAACTACGATACTTAAATCAATCATGCTAAGTTATTTATTAAAACGGTTAAAACAAAATGCCGCCCTTATAACTCCTGCTTCACTCCTGTTCTTCTCCATGGCTGCAAATCGTGGCACCTAACTAGGGCCCAAGACAGCAGACTTCTGAGTTTTGAGAATAGGTGTCTTAGAAGAATTTTAGGTGTGCGGTGGTTTGACTTTGTAAGGAACACAGAGGTGAGGCAACGGACACAGCAACCCTCGGTATCTCTGTCATCCTGCGAAGGCGTTTTTCGGCTGGCTAAGCTATATACTACGTATAGTCTCCCGAGAGCCTTAACCATGCTTGCCTATTTTACAAGGCATCAGGTTCTCGGCGTCCCGGTCGTCCACTGTTGACAATTCGTCGGCAGTTTGCGTCAGAGCTGCGGAACGTGGACTTGACTTGGGATGATGCGCGAGAGCTGGCGGCCGATCGCTTGGCCTGAAGGCAGTTTGTGGATTCCATATGCTTCACATAGGGGGCGGATATGTTATAATGAAAAAAATGAAAAGTTATTTATTATTTATTACTTTATTTTATTTGAAACTTATTAAATTTTTAAAAAGTTGTAACAATTTTTTTTATTTAACTTAATCATGGAATAGGATTTTTTTATAAATACCAACATTTTTTGTACTCCGCATTTCCAAATTGATAGAACGCCACACCACTCTGTCCTGGCATACTTCTCTTGCTTCCTCCACATTCATACATCTTCTCATGCACGCACGTCGATTATTCCGACTTCTTACATGCCCACTTTCAAGCACTTGTTTTACTTGATCATGCCATGTCTTTCTCGGCCTTCCTCGACCCTTCTACATCCAGGCACAGTCGCATCATATATTAAATAATTAAAATGCAAATAAAACATTTTTTGAAAAATAAGCTAAAATTCTCGCTAAAATAGCGCTTTCTAAATCATGCAGAAATAAATATAATATATGCTATTGCATATATATTACATAATATATACGTTATTACAGATTATTGAAACCTTCTGTACCTAATGTATTTTCAGAATTGTTTTATAAAAATATGTATTTTTCTGCATAAAAAAAAATGTGGTTTCTGCACATACGCCCTACGCCACTGGATAAAACACAACAAGCATTTGGTATAGAGTACGAAGACAAATAGCAACATGGACATTTTAAGTTATTTGTTAGAGAATATACACAGTAAGGCACTCTAATAACAATGACATAGTCTACCCTGCAACTCTCTTATGCAACCAAAAATAAGCAAAATGGAAACAAATATTCCACATTTACAGTAACTAAGTGGTAACGATTCTACGTCTCTGAATATTTGGGTAAACTAAAAACCAAAAATCCACATTTCCAAAATCTTTTTTTCGGGAGATAAATTTTTATGCACACCTTAAATTACAATTCACCTTTTTTTTTTTTTTTTTTAATTTCAATATATATACATAAAAAGAAAACAATACATGTCCTACTGAGTTGCCTACTGCAACTCGTCAGTAGGGTGCATAAATACAAATTCAAACTAAAAATAAAAGTACACAATACGTACCCTAGCGCACAAAAAAATTAAAAATACATATAAATAAAAATACAATTCTAAAACTAAATATAATAAATCGCGCTCTAGCAACCAAGTTCTCAGCACAACGTCTCTCTTTTAAGCTTGAAGAATTAATTATTTTTTTAATACTTTTTGGGTAGCATGTTAAAAATTTTTGGTATACTGTACTGAAGTGTTTTCTCTTACCATACTTGTTATTATATTTAGGGAGAACTAATCCTTCAGCACTCGTAAAACGAGTATCGTACCTTCCACCTTTATTCCAGATTAAATCGTCGAATTTAAAATAAATAATTTTCATAACTACCCCACCGCAACAGTGGTAAGACGTCCTATGCTATCTGCCTATCCCTTCGGAGAAATAGCGTGACTGTTTTGTTAAATATGTCACTTTTTTGAAAATGGTTCTATCAAAAATTCTGTTGATTTTATTTAGGCCTAGGAAGAGAAAGAGACTAATAATAGTAAAAAAGTACTTCCATCAAATGCACAATTCTTTAAAAATATGTTTATATCATCGCCCAATGGAAAAACTCACCAAATGCGGTTTTCGTCAAAATCATTTTATCAAGTTATTTAATCCGGGAAATAAAAAATTTCTAGCTCTGGATATCAATGAAAAATTATATCTTTAAAGGTATTGAAATTTCGTTGTTTTGGAAAAAAAAAATTTAATAGGCTTGTAAACCAAAATTTTTCTTAAACATAGAAAAAATAGAGCAAAAAATAACAAAACCATCTGTGCAATCCGTTTGTAAATTAGATAATTAATAAGCGAGCTACAATCATTTATGTATAGTTTTTATTACGATCGCCTACCTCACAAAAATCAAACTTAAAATAATTGTATCTCTGTTATTAATCATCCGATTTATAAACAAATTGCACTGATGATCTATTGATATTCTGTTTAATTTTTCTGCATTCAAAGAAAATTTTGGTTAACAAGCCCAATGTGGAACATTACATTTTTTTAAATTGTGAATTCACAAATTTAAATAGGAGCTACAAACCAATGAAAACCGTTTTTTTTTAAATAATAATTATTGTAAATTTATTATTTGTTATCTTCTATTAAAGGGATTGAAAATTAATTTCAAAAAAATTAAATCGCCCGTTTATCAGAGTATAAGTTTTGGCCACTTGGTGAGTTTTTCCATGAGGGCAACGATATTAGAGCTATTTTTTAAGACCTAACGTATTCCTGTCCCCAAAAATTGTGTAGAATTTGTTGCTTCAATTCCGGAAATTCTCGGGGTTTCCCTTGGCCTACTAAATCGCCCTTAAATGGCAAAGCTGATTGTCTCTGTCTCTGGGGATTTCCCTAATGAAATTTTCGCATTGCTTCTTTATATCAAGGGATCTCCTTAAGTGACAGGATCCTATTAATGTTTATTAATAACGACAGGATAACGAAAATACGATTGTTTTTTTAAAATTTAGTGTTTTTTTTTTGCACTTTTGTAACAAAAGTAAAACGTTTTTTCATCATTATCATCATAACCATATCCGCTCCCATGTGGAGCGTAAAACCATGAATCCATAAAACTGCCTCCAGGCCAAGCGATCGGCCGCCAGTTCCCGTGCATCCTTTCAAGTCAGGTCCACGTCCCGCAGCTCTGATGCGAACTGCCGACGAATTGTCAACAGTGGGCGTCCAGGACGCCGAGAACCTGATGACTTATAAAATAAGATGACTTGTAAAATAGGCAAGCTTGGTTAAGAATTTTATTTATTTACTCAAAATGAGTTTTGATACGTTTTTTCACAAAAAATTACAATTTTGAAGCCGTTCATACCATATTTTAAAAATTTTTGTATCTATTTGTACGTATTTTACCTATGCATTAAAAAATTAAATCTCTCACAAAATAATCTTTTTTTTTTGTTACAAAATATTTGTTTTCATTCTACCATGAAAATGCTTAAACACCCAAACTTCTTTTAAAAACTTATTTTTTTACTTATTTTTCCCTTAATTTCCAGGCCATAGAACATCTTTTTCGGCATAAGTAGATTTTCGTAACCATATTACACATTCAACTCCAAATATGAAGTAGTCACCATGTATATTACTACTAGTTTCAATTGTCTGGTGGTACCCAATGAAGCATAGCGCAATGCATTAGACTTTTTCTAGCCGCAGCTATCAGATTTTTTCTAGCTTTTAAGCCGATCACACGTAGTAGATAAACAAAAATTGTTTCAACGAGTCTCGGTCTAGATTTGATCAAAAATATTTTATAAGGCATTGTGTTTTTGAACTAAGCGCTTGCTGTTTTTTTTTTACTATTCATCCAAGTATTTTTGGCGAAAAAATAGTTTTTTACCAACCAACTAGAAAAAACCGTCATTCCGTACAGAGAAATATTACATATTGGATTCCTTACTTTATATCGTATAGTGGTATTAAATTTAACACCTGTGTTTCGTGGTTATATACGCAGATAGGGAAATCGTTTATATTAGTTTGTGGATATTGGAGTTTAAGAAATTGGATTGTTTCGAGAATTTATATGCTATTTTTTGTTACTGAATGGATGGTCGTATATTAAGTCAGATTCGGGCTATGTCGAACTAAATTCCGTAAAGTAATACCAAAGTTGGCGTCAAACCAATTTTATTTATGTTCTCTCGGTTACAAGCAATATTTTAATACTACAGTAGGTAAACGTCAGTAAATAATGGTAAGCAGAAAGAATAGAACGCTATACCACTCTGTCCCGACATACTTCCTTTGCTTCCTCTACATTCATACATCTTCTCATGCACATACGCCGATTATTCCGACTTTTTCACATGTCCACTTTCAAGTACTTGACGTACTTGGCCATGCCATGTCTTTCTCGGCCTTCCGCGGCTTCTACATCCAGGCACATTTACATTTAAAGTTCTTTCATCAATCATTCGCCCCACATAACCAAACCATCGTAAAAGCCACTTCTTAATTTTGTCGATAATAATCAATAAATAAATCAATACAAATGGATTTCTAATTTTCTAGAGTTTGATGTGCTCATTTACGACTTGTTTTTTAATTATTTATTTGTCACCTTTAGTTATTCTCAAAAATTTGTTATTTCATAGAAAACATACATTTAAAAAAAAAAATCGCTATGCCAATTTTTCCACTTAAATAATTTTGTGGAATATCTCATGTAATAATTATTTTTTTCGAAGCTTTGTGATAGACAATACATGTGTAATACAATTTTGAAAACAACCAAATTTCTAATGCTAGCTTAAGGTTCAGCCTCAAAAAAGTTTAAGGCCACCGCTGACTGCGACTTTTTGTCGCAGTGACTTTTTGTCACTGTCACGTTGTGTCACTGTGAATGCGCTCACTGGTGACAAAATGTTCATTTAGCGATGGATTTCGAAGAGGTCGCAGTGATTGCGCTCTTGAATTTCGCAAAAGAAAAATTAAACGAAAGAAACGCTACTGGGTACATCCCATATATAATGAACGATTATTGAAAGGAAAATCTGTTGATGAAAATAATTGTACAGAAATCTCCTCCCACAATTTCCTTTTTAAAATTAATAACATCTGAAACTTCTTTTAAAAGATTATATACAATGCTGGCCTAATTTCTCAATCTCTTCAATTAACAACTCATTGTCAATTTCACCGTCTTGCAGAGAAGCCGCCATCTTTGAAGACAAATTTTATAGATTCTAGAAATTCAAATTATAGAATAATTCGCTACACACACGTCCCGTTCGGTAGGTGTCTGCCGGTAGAGTGACAAAAAATTTTCTAGTGAGCGCACTCCCATAGCAATGTACAGGCCGGGTGACAGTCACGTCACGGTAATGTCGCCGGCCGCTGGAACTTTTTGTCACCGTATTGTCATGTCGCCACAGTGAGCGCACTCTCATAAACCTCCATAGCACTTGACTCGGCGACAAAAAGTCACTGTGACTTTTGTCACAATCAGGCGGGGGCTCTAAGAAAGTTTCTTCTTCTTCATCAGCCAGTGTTCGTCCACTGCTGGACATAGGCCTCCCCCATATTGGTCCACTGCTTTCTGTCCTGGGCCTCGAGCTGCTGCATCTGGATCCTGCAGTACTTTTTATATCATCTGTCCATCTTCTTGGTGGTCTTCCTACAGGTCTCCTTGCAGCTCTAGGTCTCCAGTTCAGCAGGCGCTTCGTCCATCGGTCCTCATTCTGGTGTGCCACATGTCCAGCCCATGTCCACTTCAGCTGGGAGATAGCTTTTATGACGTCTATGACTCTAGTCCGTCTTCTTATCTCCTCGTTAGTGACATGGTTTCATAAACTGATGCCGAGCATGCTTCGCTCCATTGCCCTTTGCGCTACACGGAATTTATTAGCCGATTGGATAGTCAGTGTCAATGTCTCAGCCCCATAAGTCAGCACTGGAAGTATGCACATATTAAATACCTGCCTTTTAAGGTTGTTAGGAATTGGACTCTTCATTTTTGTTTGTTTTTGAATACAAAATAAAAATAAATCCTCCCCGGCGGGAGCAAAAAAACCCCGGTCTCCCGCGTGACAGGCGGGGATATGACCACTAAACTACCGAGGAATTTGACGATATGCGTCGCTGAAGGACAGTGGAGGCTCTTGAATCAAATTTAGAAAGGTCTGAAAAATAAATTGAAGATGTGCTGTCCATGTAAAAACTGAGGCATTATTGAGATAACATTTGTGTCAATAGATTACCTACATAACATGTACATTCAACGTTACAATGTTTTTTATGTAATTTATTGAAATACGGAAAAACTGGTGTTTATTTTTGCTTTAAAGCCACATTCAAAATAAATAGCAGCTTGTTATAATTAATAAAATGTTTTTTGATATCGCCATAATGCAAAGAAAAAGGCGTATTTTTTCAAATAATTCAATACAAAAAATTAAATTTTAAATATATCTCAAAAAAGATTATTTTTCAGTGGGATTGTAAACCAAAGCGTTTAACGGGAAAATGATTATCCACCTGGTGTAATAATAAAAATAATTATTATTTTTTAATAAATAAATACATCTAGTAATACTTTTCGCTACAATACAGGTTCAAAGACCTTAGAAGCAGTAGTGGTCAATTCCATGTACATTGATGCAAACCTCAGAAAAAACTAAAGAATCTGTCAGAAATTAAGTTCAGTGAGATTATGATATACTATAGAGCTATAAATTAAAATATAGAAATATTGTAAATATACATAAAATCTGGAGATGTTTCAATTTGTAATTATGTAGTAAAGTTGTGGCAAAGTGAGGATTCAATTCGAAGATTTCTTGACTCCAATTCCAGTAATGATAATATGTTTTTTTAAACACACTCTCATTCAAGCACGGAACATAGTAAGTTAATATGAGAGACTTTTAAATAATGACTACGCTCCATATCTTAAAATCGTTTTGTGACTGCTTTGTTTTGCCAACCCTAAAAGTATCATCCCTACACATCCACTATACATCCAACTCACGCTGAGCTGTAGAAAGACGAAACATTTTGCCCTGATTTACGGCCATCGTTAAGGGTAGTCGCTTATTTGTCTGAAGGAATTGTTAAGGGATTCATTTACCAAACTATTGTATACAACCCATTTTTCCCATTGTTTCGTCCACGTCAAAGGAAAAAGGATCCTAGCTGGCGATCCGTAGGGAATTGTAACCGATGAAAAGGTTTCGACCTTGTCATGAATTCGTAAGTCAAAAATATCGTTTTTTTAAAAAGTTTTCCTCCCCATCTTTCTTCTCCTTTATCTAAACCCAATCGTGCATAGGATATCATACTATATTAGAATATTTATTATTTACAGTTATTCTTGATGACAAGCAACACGCTTTAGTGCCAGTCCAAGGTATCACAAGTCGAATTAGTTTTTCATTGTATTCCGAAATATATGAAAAAAAGTTTATCTGACACAAAAATGTTGTAATATAATATTATGAAGGATCACTAAACGTATCTAATGGAACGTTACAAGTCGTGTTAATGCCATTTCCATATTGCCTTCTAAACTTCTCGTATTTACAGTTTCCTATCTATTTTGAGATTTCACCAACATCTTAATAAATATAATTTTCTCCTTAATTTGCACTCTAATCGAAGTGTTCTCCATTTCCATTTTATTGATAAAAGCCACTTAGTAACTGGATAATATAATTTAAGCATCGTGGTGCATATATACCACAAACTCCCCTACGACCGACGAAGCCACGTGACGTCACACATAAATTAAAATTTGATAACGACCATTTTGAGGATAGGTGGCTCCCGCTCTCTGCCACATAATGGAGTGAGTATAATTATTCATCAGAATATTTTTCTTTTCAACTTAGTACCATCTTTTTTTTCTTTTATTACAAATTACAATATTTACACTATTATTGAAAGAAAACTATCAATTATTTTTAAATACTACAACTGCTAGGTACTACTGTTTTCTATGAGGCGGACTAACAAGGTACTACTACTACTACTACTTTCCCTTATCCGCACCCAATGGTGCATAGGGCACTGCATCGGAACACCAAGTGCAGTGTATCTTGATCATTTCAATACATGAAGGTGAGATGATCAGTCTTACGCTTCAGAACCAGCCCGAGATATCACGACATCTTATGTTATAAGGCTGTCTTATGGCTGATGCATGGGAGTAGGGAAGAGGTGGTAGATCTATTTAAAGTACAATATTGATTAAGAGAAGCATTTTATAGGAAATTTTCAATGTATTTACTTGTGTTTATTTATTTTTATGTCTATTGTTTACTTTTGTTCAGTTTATTGTTTTTCTTACTATTTATTTGTATTATATTTTATTTCCTTGTCATTGAATTCATTTAATTTAGTTTTATTACTATTGTTATTGTTTAATTATTAATATGTAAAAATTTTTTAATTTTATTTTATTTTATTGTTTTTACGCCCATAGTGCATTTTCAAATACATTTTTAAATTATTACACAGTAGGTAGCTATTCTTACCGCCAGAGATGGCATCCAGACACTGTTCCCTAAAATGCACTAGATTTGTGTTGAAAATATCAATATTGTTAGCAAACTTGTTAGCCAGTGCGTGCATTCTTCGTATCGGTGAGTTAGCACTGTAATTGGTCGATGATTGGCTGCAGTAAAATAGTGCATTACTACGGGTAACTCGACCAGGGACACTCGTATTTTAATTAAATTTGTTAGTTGACAACAATCAGAACATATATACATGACGTTTTTCAGACCTAAAGAACTGAAATAAAAACATTCCAAACTGCAAAAAATATTAATGTAATGAAACGATAAATAAATGAATAAGGATAGCTCTTTAAGGTAGGTAGGCTACGCCTCTTAAAAAAAGAAATTTAATCCAAACCAAATATTACTATAAAATTTCCCAGTATTAAATTGAATTTACCCAAAAATGACTATGATGCTATACATTACATATATTTATATATTTTACATAAATAAAACAAAGTAAAATTTTGCTACGTCAAACTAAAACAATTCTTGTGTAGTACATCATTTGGCCAACAGGGGATGAACTGACCGCACAAGTACCCATTAGCCGAGATCCGAACCCTTTCTGAAGGGTGCTTCAATATGCACTAGACGGTGTACAACAAATAGAACCTTAGTTACGTAGATGAACGGAGTAGGAATAGGTAGATACTACTAGTATTAGTAGTAGGTTACTTTAATTGCACTTCGGGGGATAATGATAGAATCTTCTTCATTTATTTACATTTATTTCAGTTATTTAGAACATTACAGAAAAAATCCAATTCATTATAAATACAATACAATAATAAATCATACATGACGATAGATAGTTATGTTAGTATAATTATATAACAAAGTATAGAAAGAAAAATTAAAAGTTAGAAAGTGCTTTCCTAACGGAAGACCCACTGTCATGAAATATGTCGACATCCGAGGTGATGCGATTAAGTAACAAGATTGCTCTACCAACAGGCATAACCATTGGCAGGTTGGTTCTGCATATTGGCAGGTAAAACAATCGATGCTGTCTTTGTCGAAGATAGTTATCAGGTACGAACAGACCTACATCCATCAGAATTTCTGAGTTATGTATGCGACCACCAATCATCACTGAAAGAAGTGAACACCCAAATGGACGTCCCTCCTCCTCCATAATGACTGATAGCCTAGCATCCCTAGTAAAAAGTCGGTTAGGAAGAGCCGAGGATAATATCCATATTCCTTTAGGTACAGATAGCGCAGAAACTTCTTTTGTACTCTCTCTACTCTCTCTCTCTCTTCGATGTCTCAATCCTGGGGATTGGTCTGCAGCAAGGCTCTGCATCGTAATTTCCACTGCGCTCTGTCCTTTGCAGCCCTCTTCAGCTCATTATATGAGACGCACTACATGTCCTCACACACTTGCTCCAGATACTCTCGTCGGAAGCGCCCTTTGGAATTTGTCCCCACAGCCATTCCTTCTATAATGTCATGCAGGAGACCCTCATGTCAAATGACGTGGCCGATCCATAGGGCTCGCCTCTCACTGATGGTTAAAATAAGGTGCCTTTCTATGATTCTTCAGAGAACCTTGTCTCCTCGTGATTCCTAACATTCTTCTGAATATCACGTCTCGAAGGCCTCTAGTTTTAGAGAAGGTCTCGAAGGCTTCTAGACTTTTACGATCTCTTTCGGTTAGGCACCATGTCTCACAGCCATAGATACATTATGTGATGTATTGGTATGGGGCTTATAGTAAAACACGACTGTGACAATTATGACGGGTTTTATTGTATTATCTGTTTGACTGACTATGCTCCTCAGAGCTCTAAATCGGAATGCCGGCACACAGCAGACCTACTACCTACACACACACGTTTGTACATCTTCTGTCGCCCTCACACACAGTCTCTTTCACACACATATCTCACACATTATAATATAAATGATAAGTGCATTATCTCCGATTTCTAGTTAATAAATAACTAGCCAACAAATCAAAAATAGGAACTGGGTGAATTTATCCATAATGGTTTCTTTTAAAACGATTTAACTAGTAATGATTATCCCCGGAAAAATTAAATATACAGTACAGATATTTCATATGTCTCGTTTTATACAATTAAACCTAAAACTAGGGATTTTTCGTGTACCACAATTAATTATAAAGGTGTCCTTGGATGTAAAATCATTTTCTGTTTAACGTAAAATAGCAAATTTAGGTATATCTCAGGATCCAACTCCCATAAAAATACGAAATCACGAAAAGTTTGTAAAATAGCAATGCTGTTATATAAAAAATCAATTTATTATAAGGGTATTATAAAGTTGTATAAATTAATACAATCTAAAACCTTATTACTCTTATTACATACTTAAGGGAAATTTTCAAATTAAGAGGTTAAGTTCACCCTGTAAATTCCTGTTGAAACCGAAGTACTTATAAAAGCCTCCCCAAACCCTGTAAGTAAATATTTAACAAGAAAAAATTAACCAAGCAATAAATTTTCAGGCTTTTTCACTTAAAATGTTCGACTACAACCCGGAGGTCAAGCAGTTAGCAAATGAAGGTATTTCCTATATTAAAGTTCTTCGGTCGAAAGTTATTGGGTAGATTTTTTAAAAGTTTACTGTTTGAATAATTTTGCTACCTCATTGATCTCCTAATAAACTGTATAGTCTTTTGTATACCCTTATAACAATTCCCTTTTTTAACAATTAGTAAAATTACTAATGACCCTGGCAATTTTTTTGCAGTAAACCTAAAGAAATTGTTCTAAATTTTGCTTGTATTATTTATTAAAAAAATATTAGAATAAGATACATTATGTATGTTACACGTCCCGTTTACATAGCAGATTTCCGTTGTCCAGGAACATGTTTGATAATTCGTCTGCAGTTTACGTCTGGACTACGGGACGTAGACCTTACTTGGGAAAATGGACTGAAAGCCAATGGCTTGGTTTGAAGGCAGTTTGTGAAATTCATATGTTCCTCATATTCGAAATGGAATGGTGATGAAAATGAAGAAAAAATTTAAAACCCACCAAATTATGAATACTGAGAAAACTTCCTGCTACTTTTACTTTTCCGCACCCAATGGTGCATAGGGCACTGCATCGCAATTGCAGTGAATCTTGATCATTTGTTTCATGAAGGCAAGTTGATCAGCTTCAGTACCAGAATTTAAAATAAAAATTGAAGTAGCTTTTTTCATGTGTTTTAATAGTTTTTTTCCAATGTGATTTTCCGCTTTGTAATTAATCCAGAAAATCATTTTGAAATTTTTCAAACGATAACCTCTGGTGGATTTTATTTTTTGAAATGAAAATTGTGAAATCGAGCATGGCATCGTGTGAGAATATATTATTACAATTGTGAAAAGTGACCGGAATGGAATCGAGCCAATCGTAACGCGATGTACAGTCAGCTCTGAGTGCATTGTCCTCTAGGAAAATGGCAGTAGCTGTCTCTATGGGACAATGCACCAAAGTGCATTCATGCTGCAAATGCTAGTGCAGAATTCGATGTAGATTTTCATCGAAATCGGTAGTCTGTTTTACTATATGCGTAACTTGAAGAGAGTTCCAAGAATAGCTGTGAAATCCTCCCCTTCAGTCTTTATTTAATTAAGATGTTCATGGATTTTTTTTTGACATGATAACGTCTAATTGATCGATGAACGCCGGCTGCACACACGAAAAAGCATGACTCATTGTCACGTTCCGCCTGAGCCGAGTTAATAAGTCAACAACGCTAAGAGGAACACTCAACGATTTGCCTTTTTAAGGCACATTACACTTGAAACACTCCCCTTGATTCCCTACATTTCCTATCATCGTCCTATCCTTTACAAAATAACACAGGTTGGAGGATCTTAAACATCATATCATCATATGTATATAAGTTGTAAATAAATTGTTTAATAGCACATTGTTACTTGTAATTAATTTGTACAATTTTAGTAAACAAATATTTGAATAACGAGTGCAAAAAAATGTTAATTTATGGAAAAAATTGTAATTCTCAATTAACTCCTGCTTTGTATTGTACAAAATAATGACAATTCAGTTATAATAATTCAATTCAATTCATAATAGTATGCTATTTTTCATCAATGTTTTTTTTTCATTTTACAATAATAATGATAAAGTGTAATTATTTATTTATTTTCTTCATTCCTTTAAGCTAAGAAATCGACCGCCAGTGTCCATGCGTCTTCCCAGATCAGTTTCACGTCTCGTAGTTATATCGTATAGTTATAAAAAATCCACATTTATCAAATAAACCTATGTACAAAGTGAATGGACGTAGGATTAAAATGGGAATAAGTCAATTATAACAATTTTTCCCGAAAATTCAGGAAATAGTGATGCACTTGTCTCCTGATTAGTTTCACATAAAATCTTGAAAAACGAAGAATATTTTTTTCTAGAAAACGTCAATACTTATTTGTTTGAGATAAAAACAGACTTTCTTTCACAAAACATCCTGAAAAAAAACACACACAAAGGAAATGAACAGGTGTATGATATAAAATAAAGTGACTTCGGCTATTAAAGGAAATAAATGGATAGTTGGAGAGCCTTCTCCTTTTTTATTGCAGGAAATATCGATGTTAACTACGAAAAACCTATTAAAAGTGTATATATTGGGATTTATTACATTATTTGTACAGGAAAAGGTATGAAAATATAAAGAAAAATGGGAAAAGATATTTTGTTACGAAAATAGTGGAATAAATCTAAAAATAATAGGTAATTACTGTTAATCTTTTTACATAATTTTTGTTGGTACTTTATATATTATTTAATAAGTTTTTTTTTACAATTTTTCGAAAATTAACATCAGAGCTACGGGAGAAACTACTGATTTAATATGTCGCACGAGTATTGACAGCGGATCGCTAAGCGTGCAGGCAATTTGAGGAATCCATATGCCCCACAGCGGAGCGTACATAGGACGATGATAATGTTTTTGGTATTCCATTGTTTGTGTGATGTCATAAATAAATTGATGCGTCATTAAGGAAAATTCCAGATATGCGTGTTGCTATATCAAAAAGTTGTATTTATCATCTATAACAACTGCATCTGTGTGCAATTCATTATAATACATAAGCTGAGACGGTGGTAGGGGTACAATGAAAGCATTTGTTCGCGTACATAATCGTAAATTCATCCGTATTTTTATCACACTAACAATCTTAAAATCGCGGTTTAGCTTGTTGAAAAAATCGGTAGAGTTGGATGGACTGAAAAAAGACTCAATAGTCTTTAAAGCAGTCTAAGGAAAGGGTGGGGGGGTTTTCATTGTGCAATTCATTTGCTCCACTTAGAGAGTGGATATGCAATGATGATGATAGATTTAAGTCAAATAAAAATCATTATCTATTTAAACTAACTAAGCGTAACTTGCAAAGCTATTATATCTACAACTTTTAGAATATTGACTGTGTGCATTAACATATTATATATTAATGACAACTTGTACAGAGTAAAATTTGCTACAATTTAATTGTTGCTATTAAAAAATAAAAAGTATTTACTACTGTACAATATCAAGTAAGTACCTACTTAATACAAATTCTTAACATATTTTCCCCCTCGTATGAGAATTTGATATAAATATTGTGGAAATTCTGAAAACGGGGTAAAAAATTTTAGTAAGTGGTTTTTGTGTAAAGCTCTGTAAGGATGAGCTTTTGACCTTTATAAGATCTACAGTACTATGGCAAAACTATCAATCACCTTTTTTCCTGGAACTTTTGACATGGCATCCGATATCTTAATTAAAACGTTTCTTTTTTGGAAATAAATAAATTAGAAATCAGGATCACTGCGGGTTTTTACTTGTGGAAGTGATTACTTATTATCAATTACGAAAATAAAATACCAATTGCTTTTAGAAATACACGAAAAAAATTTTAGATCATATTTATAACTTCCATCCTTCTTTTCAGTACTATGCTGCTGGTACCAGAACTACGTTATATAAGCCTTTTCCGATAAGCATAATTTTCTTTTGAGCATTTTCAATGTTTTTTTACTTACGAATACTTACTCGTCATAGTTTTTTATTTTACGTAATTTATCAACACAGATCTGATTTTTTTAAAGAAGCTGTTATTTAAACAAAAATTTTGCAAAAATATTTTTCATTAAGGCTTAGTAAAAATCGACATATTTATTACAGTTTGGTAATAATTCAAAAAGACATTACTTAAAATTTATTTAGTGATGAAGGGTCCAACGCCTTGCACAGCGCGGGTGTAAACTGTGCATCTGTGGGGCATGTGGGTGACTACCACCCTTACCACTACCACAACTGTGAAAATATTATTTATAGTGGTGGAAGTTTGTTGGTTATATTATTATATTAATAGTAAGGGTTTTATATTATTCCTTCGAAGAAGTCAAAAGACAGCCAATAAAAAGAATGCGAAAGAAGGCTTTGAAAGTAGAGAATTAATTATTAAATCCATTTTTTTGCTGACCAATAGCAGGAACGCTTTATTTTCTTGAACATTTTTAGTAAGAGTATAACATTATAGAATTTTATATGTATACAATAAAACAAAATAGTATGTGGTAAAAGTAGCGGCGGCCTCCGTAGCGTAATGGTTAAGACGCTGGACTCACGATACGGAGGTTCCGGGTTCGATTACCGGTGAGAACTCAAAAAATCAAAAGTGATTTTTCTCAAGCCTGGGTGTTTGTGACGTTGTTTTCCTCTGTAATTGGGCCTCCTGGCCTGTTGAGGTGGTTAAAAAAATAAATAATAATAATAGCGTTTCGTCTTGTTAAGACATTATCAAAGGTTTGTTTGATTATCAAGATTGACGAAACGCGTTTGAGGGAATATGGATATCTAGGCTTTTACAGGGCTAAAACAAACGTTGAGATGTCGATTGCAATTTAATGTTAGCTAGTAATGGGGGAAATCCAGTTTTTGTTTACAAGTAGGTACGAGTATTTGGACTCACACAAAATGTTGACACAGCTTCCTTACCAAATACTGGTAAAGCTGGGAAGCGAGGCTGTAAGGAGGTTGATTGCTTGAAAACTTCCGTCTTAAGTGCTTCTTTTAAAACGGAAATGAAAAGGTTCTGCTAGATTCTTCCCCCTTAGGAAAAAACTGCCCTCAACCTCTGAATGCTCTAAGTTGCCTAAAATCAATTTAATTAAAACGCTTAAATGAAGGATATGTTAAATACTATAAATTAAACGTCGCCTTAAATAATAAATTAACAATACGCGCGCCGCCTGAGTGCTAAAGTATCCAATCGACCATTTTTAGTGAAATTGAGTTTTAAATGCAGTATTGTTACAGATTAAATTCCACGTCGAATGATGCGTCAATTTTTTGAACTAAACTTTATTGCATATAAATAAAAGACATCCGAAAATATTATTCGCTAATGACACTTATTCTTAATTCAGTACTTAAGTCCTCCATCTCCCGAACTCTTGTCCAATACAATACAGGTTGCGTTTATCCAAATACAAACTAATCGAGGAGAAACTACCATGTTATTTTTGTGTTCATTATAACTCTGTAGATTCCTAAGTCAATAAATAGAAAAATTGTTTACATAATACGTAATACATGTAATGTTATAATTTTTTTATTTGAAAGGAAATAAAGCAACATAATGGCATGAAAATGTAAAATCGAGATTTTTTTATTTTTTCGAGAAATCTGCTTATTTTTGGAATAAATTGCACCACCAAAATTAGACGCGAACCAGGTCATTATATGGGCCTAAAAATTTATTGTTTAGTTATGGGTAACATTACAGCACCCTGTATATGGCTCAATATGGCTCTTAAAGAAAACAAGCACTAAACAAGCACGCGCGGTGGCAATTTATTCAATCTTCACTTACTACTATTCAATCTCCATTGTCATAATTTTCACGGTACACCTTTTCTCTATCTCCATTTATAAAGTTGAAAACAACGAATGTGATTTTTAAATATTTTCAATTCATCTGTTCAATCATGACTCTAATAAAGACCTTGAAACATTAAAAAATGTATATACACACCGTGTCCCACGATGAGACCGCGAAAACTCCGGAGGGTGATTGTTCATGGGTATTCTGAGAAAAAATTTCCAATAATTAATTTTAAAAAAGTATTCATAAAAAGCGACGAGTGTAATACTGGCTTCAGTTTGAAGTGCTAGCGGCGGCGGGGTGTCGGTGGGCGGGGAGGAGTGGGGGTCCGCTCTGGTACGCCTTGTACGGACTTTCAAAATTCGAATCTCATATCTGAATCTTTAGTTTAAGTTTCAAAAATATGTGATTTCTTCGCGCTTATTGGTGCAGGTCACGTGGTGTGAGCCAGTTCAAAAATTGACGGTATTACACGCGTGAAATTTTTATTCATATTTTAATATTTTTTTTAAGAATTAGAATTGAGTTTTTTGAAAAACTTTACAAAGATTTTTTTCTCAGAATATCATGAATAATCACCCTCTGGAGTTTCGCGGTCTCATCGTGGGACACGGTGTATAGGTATATTTTAAGGAAGATATTCAATAAAAACCTTTTTGTGTAAAATGTTGTAACTGGTCGATAGAGTACTTAAGCACTCAGGCAACGTATAAGTCAGCATCCCGTTAGGTAACCATGTATGAAGTTGTGTTAAATAATACTTCTTACATGTTACGTTCAGACTAGGCAAATGAAAGTCCGGAGTCTTACTTACAGTTTTTATTACAGAGAACTTAACTAACTTAAAACTATACAAGACATTACAAGTGAGAAAAAAAATGTGAAAATAGAGTTTAACTAAAAATACGTGTTAGCTAGGCGATGGCGCGGCGTGACGAAACTTAATTCCTGTCGGCCAATTCGCCCGCGCTTCGTAGAAAGACCCGTAGTTGGCGGCCGACAATGTTCGACCAGTCATCTTCTCATTTTGTTGAATGTTGGGAGAGGGATGGAGGGAAGGGGCTTTTTTAAAAAGCTGTTTAAGGTTGCTGCCGCGTCTTCTCTGGTCGTGGTTGACGGAAGGCGGGCGGGAGGCTGCGGTTGGGCGGGTGGTGGTTGTAACTAACTACCAAAAAGGGCTAGAATTACTAATATCCCTATCACTGTAAATATGGGCCAGCTCCTTGAGCAGGTTGGGGTGAATGTGTTTATGACAATCTTAGAGCCGAGACAGTGATAGGGGCAATGAAAGCATTTGGTCGCGTATTTAACCTTCTTTTCTTCAGCTTTTTCCAGTTAAAACTGAATCTATTAAATTTCGCGGATTAGCTTAAAAAAAAATCGGTAGAGTTGTGCTGGACTGAAAAAAGACTCAATAGTCTTTAAAACAGTCTAGGGAAAGGGCTTTCACTGTTTAAGGTATTGACAGAAGGTTTAGTGCCGGAAACAGAGTTAATGGTGCCTTAAAATCGATAGTGGCAAATAAGAACTTATCAAAAGAAGCAAAATTGGCAGTACACAACGGAGTTCTGGTACCAACCCTTATGTATGGTAAAGCGTGGTGTTGAAAATAGAATGATGAAAGTAGACTCAATGCTTTTGAAATGCGATCTCTCAGGCGAATGTGTGGTAAGACTATGTACGATAGGTGTACAAATGTCGAAATTAGAGCAGAGTGTGCTAGGCTGAGATAAGCATTATCGACAAAATTAAGAAAGGGCTTTTACGATGGTTTGGTCATGTGGAGCGAATGAGTGATGAAAGAACGGCTAAAAGAATCTTAAGTGCAAGTGTGCCAGGATGTAGAAGCCGAGGAAGGCCGAAAAAGACGTGGCATGACCAAGTACGCCAAGTACTTAAAGTGGACATGTGAAAAGTTGGAATAATCGGCGTATGTGCATGAGAAGATGTATGAATGTAGAGGAAACAAAGGAAGTATGTCAGGATAGAGTGGTATGGCGTTCTATCCTCTCTGACTACCCCTACGGGGAAATGGCGTGATGGTTAGTTAGTTAGTTAGTTAGTTGTTTAAGGTATTATGTTATATTTAGGTAGGTTTGCATAGGTATTGTGATAAGGTGCGGCACGGGACGTATGAAATAGTGTCTGCCAGATAGGAGCTTATAAAAAGAGATTAAGCGCAAACGGATGCTTTAAAAGTACCCGTCTCCTAAATGACCCAAAAGGTTCGAACTAAGGGTATAGTTGATGCGTGGAACCAAAGAAGTGGTTTTGTATTTTTTTCTATTTTAGGCGCTACTTACATCAACGCTTTACCTATCCTACCATATATATCTACCTTTTTTGGCGGTAAATCGCGATTTTGATATTTTAAAAATAAATTACGGACATAATAATGATAACGAAAATCCAAAAAGAAAATTCGAATTTAAGATAAAAATCCCCATCTAATTTTTTTTATTTTTTTTATTGTCTTCACACCTGTTCTTCTCTATGGCTGCGAATCGTGGCACCTAACTAGGGCCCAAGACAGCAGAATACTATGTTTTGAGAATAGGTGTCTTAGAAGAATTTTTAGGTGTGCGGTGGTTTAACTTTGTAAGGAACACAGAGGTGAGGCAACGGACACAGCAACCCTTGGTATCTACTGTCATCCGGCGAAGGCGTTTCGGCTGGCTTGGCCATATACTACGTATGCCTCCCGAGAGCCTTAACCATGCTTGCCTATTTTACAAGGTATCAGGTTCTCGGCGTCCCGGTCGTCCACTGTTGACAATTCGTCGGCAGTTTGCGTCAGAGCTGCGGGACGTGGACTTGACTTGGGAGGATGCGCGGGAGCTGGCGGCAGATCGCTTGGCCTGGAGGCAGTTTGTGGATTCCATATGCTCCACAAAGGGAGCGGATATGGTATAATGAAAGCCCGTTAACCAAAGGATATAAATTAATCTCACAAGCATGTAGTCCAACGCGCTATCCACTAGACCAAGGGTTCGATTTCCGGAGGGGGTCAACATGATATTATTTATTTACACATGGTTTTCAAATTAATATTTCATGTGTGTTACCTTGGACCGGCGCTGAAGCGTTAGACTAAATGATCAAGATTCAATGTAGGTACTTAGTTTACCAATTCAGTGCCCTAAGCACCATTTGGTGCGGCGGTAAAGGGAAAGTAGTAGTGAGAAAGTAGTATTCAAGAATTTTCCCTTCTAGAGAAGCATAAAAGTAAAAACAGGCTAATATAATCATAAATATAATTTAATTTTCTTAAGCGGCATCAAGTTTAAACTAGTTCAGCTTATTTTATTTTGAGTTTTGAGAAAATTATATTATGATCGATTATGGGTGTGAGCGCTTAAAATTCATAAACAAATAATAAGTTAATTCTCTTAGAGGTTCATTCAACCCTTTTCAAAGTAATTACCAAGGAAAGATAAAAGCTTGGTCTAACGACCACTTTGCAAAATAAGGGTTATTTTTACTTAAAATTAAATCAATTTATTTAATGACTTTTTGCCTAGTTACAACATTTTAAATTGTATTGTTATTATATTTCAAAATAACCAGCACTTAAGATTTAATCCTAATAAATTATTCAGTTCATATATATGTAGTAATTATGGAATTTTATTTATTTATTGAAACAATCACTATACACCCGGGCGTGAGAAAAATCGCTTTGGATTTATGTGATCTCACCGATAAACTCAACCCAAAACAGATAATGTAGTAAGACTATGTATGATAGGTGTACAAATGTCGAAATTAGAGCAGAATGCAAGTCTGAGATTAGCATTATCGACAAAATTAAGAGAGGGCTTTTACGATGGTTTGGTCATGTGGAGCGAATGAGTGATGAAGGAACGGCCAAAAGAAGTTTAAATTCAAGTGTGCCTGAATGTAGAAGCCGCGGAAGGTCGAGAAAGACATGGCATGACCAAGTACGTTAAGTACTTGAAAGTGGACATGTGAAAAGTCGGAATAACCGGCGTATGTGCATGAGAAGATGTATGAATGTAGAGGAAGCAAAGGAAGTCTGTCAGGACAGAGTGATATGGCGTTCTATCCTCTCTGCCTACCCCTACGGGGAAATGGCGTGATGGTTAGTTAGTTAGTTAGATATAAATAAACTGTGCCAGAAAGCAGGTGACAAGTTGTGCTGGAGTGGGATTCGAACCTAGAAATTTCCATCCGGAGTCCCCGAATTTACCACTAGACCACAACTCGGTTCAATTAAGTTTTACAGGCACATTCGCACCACAAATTCTTTTAGACGTTCTTACATAATTTGATCACTCACTCTACCTGACCGGACGTAAAACTGCTATCATTGCATGAAATATATTCAGTACTGGTAAACGATATAAACCAGTTTTGATAGAGGTAAGGGTAGATTTCAGGTTGTCAAGTTACATTCAGTTGCTTAGTGGTTGACAATTATTGCCTTAGGCATCTGTCAGAAGTAATAAAAATGTTGACCTTTAATAATACGTCAGTTTAGCTAAGACAGAAAAATAGTCTAATACTTAGTTATTTATTGGACAAATTCGATAATACTCGAACACGTATTATAGAAATCTTATTTTTTTACATAAATTCTTAAATTTTGCAAACTTTTGGTTAAATTTAATAAATAAAACGATTTTATTAAACACATACTGATGACAATTTAATTTTAACGTATTTTCAATTGTGAATCTTATTTTTTTAATTCAAAGAAATAACAAAACCTTCTACTTACTTTGAAATGGGAATATACCTCATGAAGAGCTTTAGCCTTCTTGACGACGACATTCTATTTTTTTGGATATTGTGTTTTTTGCTCCCACCAATTCCTTTCGCCCGTCAATACATTGTCGATGTAACGCTGTCTTGGTTTACCCAGAGGTGTAAAAAAATATATGTTATATTTTTAAAATATGTACCGACCTACCTACAGCTTACTCAAAGAAAAATAGCAATCAAAATTATCTTTTGTCAACATTATTTAGAACAAAATTAGAATTTACAACAACAAACATGAAATTTTCATCAGGCGAAAAATCGATTCAACATAATATTATAAAGAACGACCTCTTTGGTGCCAAGTTTTCCTCGGGTACTTTATTCCAATCAGTGAAATTATGATTATTCTATTATTGTGTCAATTTGTTATTTTTGAATCGTGTAAAAATATAATGCAAATCAATAAAAAGTCTGCGTTGAGATATTGTTGATATCTCAACAAGGACAGAGAAACTCTGGAAACGATGGTTATCTAGGCGTTTACAGGGCTTATGACCTGTCATTGGCTGGGTTAAGTAGCCACTTGACGTACTACAACATTCCCCATTCCGCCTATGATATCAGCCCAGCATGGGTATAATCCAGTAATTTGTCTACAAGTATTTGTATACGTTCAAAATGTTGTTGTTTAAAAGTCTGCGTTTAATTTGTCTAAAAAGCCATTTCAGACTTTCAGATGCATATTTTTTAAATATTAATTTGTTTACACGAGTTTCGTATTATTTTTACAGAATTTACCTCAACTTTTTAAATGAACACCGATTTATCCAGCATTATTTATTAATTAATTTAATATATATCCTTTTCCACACCTAATGATGTATTAAGCATTGCATAAGCTTTCTTAATTGTGTTTTTAGTTATTTCTTGTGCATAAAATTATAAGGCGTATTATTTAATGTAAATATTTACATAATTTCAATTATCATTAAAGGGATTAAAATTAACTAACGCAATATACAAAATTTACAATGATTATTTTCAACGTTAATGAACAAAATCCAAATACATGAATATGCTCGTTATCTTTTCTAATGATTATTATTTTGTATTTATTTTCCAAAATGTTATTTTCCAACCCCTGTTTTTCAGAGGTAACTCGTTATCCGGGTAACACAGTGACTGTGCCAACAATGTCAAATAAACACGAGTGTTCTTCCAATAATTCATTGTGTGTCTGAAATCCTGAAAGCTGAAAGCTGAAAGAAAGTGTCTTTGTTAGACGTAATGATAGCCAAACTATCGCAAAGCTCAAAAGTAACAAATTGCCAGAATTCCGGTATGACAAGTTTGAGAAATAGTTGGACAAAGCTCAATTTGGCAGTCTCATAAATTCATAACCGTTTGAGAATAAAAGAGGAATTAAAAAAATATAGTATATGAGATTTGAAGGACATGGTGTGATCGAATTTGAAAAAAGTCGCTTTGTTTTGATATCGAGAACCAGTCGAAAATAGTTGGTAGGTTTGACTGAGAAACGTAAGTAGTTATAATTACGATAGGCATTCGTTAATATCTCGAGATATGAATCCAATCGTTTAGCTCAGTGGATGAAGCAGAAGCTGACCGGTGCGGTGATCAGAAGGATCCAGGTTCAAATCCCGGGCGAACAATTATTTATTTTTCAAGTAATTTGTTGAATGCACATGGCAACTGTGATTTTTTTTCTTCTCTTGGTGTCTTAGAAGAATTTCGGGTGTGCGGTGGTTTGACTTTGTAAGGATCACAGAGGTGAGGCAACGGACACAGCAACCCTTGGTATTAACTGTCATCCGGCGAAGGCGTTTCGGCTGGCTAGGCCATATACTACGTATGCCTCCCGAGAGCCTTAACCATGCTTGCCTATTTTACAAAGCATCAGGTCCTGGTCGTCCACTGTTGACAATTCGTCGGCAGTTTGCGTCAGATCTGCGGGACGTGGACTTGACTTGGGAGGATGCACGGGAGCTGGCGGCCGATCGCTTGGCCTGGAGGCAGTTTGTGGATTCCATATGCTCCACATAGGGAGCGGATATGGTATAGTGAATGAATGAATGATTTGTTAAATAAAAACGTAAAAATGTCATCCCTTTATTAATAGATGAATAAAATAAAAAACTTACCATCATGTGATTTATTTTATGAAAATGTACAAGTAGGGTTTTTACTGTTTTACGTGCATAATATACATACTACTACTACTATTTTCCCTTGTCTGCACCCAATGGTGCATAGGGAACTGCATCGGTACACCAAGTGCAGTAATTCTTGATCATTTTATCACTTGAAGTTAAGATGATCAGTCATACGCTTCAGTACCAGTTCATTACCAGAGAATTTCGATATGGAGACACTGAGGAATCGTAAGGGTGGCGGCATCATGATTTTCTTTTGAATTGATCGATGTTGTCGCCCTCTTGACTTAACTTCACTTGGAAACTTAAGCCCTGCAATTTGTTTATGCATTTGCAACAGCAAAAATTTAAAGTCCTGCATAAAATAGCGTGACTGACAGAGAGTCCCCAAGTACTCTATAACAGTTGCGGGTGGAGGTGGGATCGATCCCTCAGTACCAGTCCAAGGTATCACACAATAAATTTTAATAGGAAAATCACATGTAAATAAATATTTCATGTAGGCCCCCTACGGGAATTGAACCCGCGACCTCATGCACGGTAGCTAAATGTGCTACATAAATGTCGGACATATTTTAATCACATATTTTAGTCAAATAATTGTGTTTATTTAAATAATAATTTTGAAATAAAAATTTCAGGGGTAGGTACCCATTTTTTCATAAGGGCTGAAAAGTATGAAACGCTTAGTCAACATTGCACCTCATTCTGTCACATTAATCTAGCTATATACTCCTATCTGTGGATCGTTCGGTGAAAATAAATTGCAGTCATGTCCTATAAAACCTTTTCACCTTAGCTCTAGGGTGCTAACTGACAGCCCGTGCATACAAATCAGGCAGGGAGGTAGACAGGGCAGTAACTTTAGGTTTAGGACTCCGTTAGGGATGAAATGTGTATTTTAGGTGGCCAACGTACGAGGGTAATCACAATAGTATTGTCGGTTTTTTTGAATATGCAAAAAACCGTTCATTTTCTATTATATGTACATCATTCTCAATTCTGAAGTTTTTTTTTTATTTTTCTACATAATTGTCATTTTGATTGATGCGTTTTTGTAAACGCTGTTGCAGATATGCGATAGTGAATTGATTAGGCTGATGCGTGTCCATTTTATTTTTTGTAAAAAACTTGTTTTTTATACAGATTATTCTATTTATAATACGTTGCTCTAGTACTTGAATGTTCAATAAATTATTTTGTAAATTTTACAGGATATGTTTTCTTTTGTTTGAACAGGTAAATTCTAAATGATTCGTGAAATTTCGTTTCGTATATAATATGATTTTTACAAAACTAAAAACACACATCACAAATCATTTAGAATTCACTAATAAAACAAAAAAAAACATTTCCTGTAAAAGTTACAAAATAGCTCATTGAACATTCAAGTACTTTCCTTAATCCACAACCAATGGTACATATAGTACTGCATCGAAGAATTAGGGTAGCGATTAGTGCATTAAGCTATCTCATCAAAATATTGCTCACTTTCTTTAGTGCAAGCTGTTAAAGTGTTTAAATTATGAAAAGCATTTTTTTGTTTGCAAAGTTTTTTTTTAAAGATATCGATTTTAACGTCATGTCATGACGTAAGAACCAAAGTATTTTTTATGGTGTTGCTGTGGCATTTTATGGAGTTCATATCGCGTTTTATTAACAAATTTTCACCCCATAACATCGGTCTAGAATTAGAAGTTCCTTGTGATGAATATATGGGTTTATTCTATTCTGAATAAAAAGGCTTTTATAGCCGCCAAATTGCTCTAGTGTGGTGAAGGTTTTATTAAAATTCCTATAGGATTGAACCTTAAAATACAGAGTGTTCTTGGTGAACAAACACAAAAAAAAATAAACGCAAAAAAGAAATTTAATATGGCCTTGATAAAATTAGAATAAAAAAAAGTTAAGATAAATGAGAGTTTACATGTCTTATTACTTCGATTTCAATGCGATTTTTCACATTAAAAATAACGACTGCCGCTGAAACGTAAAACTGATCACCTTGCCTTCATGTAACAAATTATCAAGATTCAATGCACTTGGGTACCAATACTGTGTCCTATGCACCATTTGGTTCGTATTATACTATTTGTAAAAATCGCATTCAGAAATATTTGAATGTGAAAATCACATTAAATTAAATATGCTCAACGCGTGCTATTTTCAGCACGAGATGGACAAGATAACAGTCACAATTAAATTATAAGGTAATTTAAACATATTTTTGACTTGCGCATATAGTTTTTACAAAAAACTTACATCACAAAGTTTTTTTCCACCTAACACCAAAATAATTTTAAACAGCTGATAAAGAACAGAGAAATTAACTTTTTTCACTTGAAGAATTTATTTATGCAGAGTATACACATTTTTAAATAAAAAAATCCATACTATTATATCGCTTTTTAAAGCATCCCTTATTTTTTTCCAAGTCCAAACCAACCCCCTAGGCTAACTTCCTTACACATTGTCTTTTTTTATTGCCTACCCGAACCATCAAATTCCCGAGAAAAATTCCACTGCGCTTAATGGAATATTTCACAAGACAATTGGTAGTAAAAACGCATAAATAATTTTATTTCAATATCTAATTTATTTTTTATTTTATTTATTTCACATATTACAATTTATTTATTTTTTTTTCTTAACGAAAATACCTCGCTGGGCAAAGCCCGTGTTGAGGTATTCATTTACAAACTTTGGTAGATTATCTTGAAAAGTTGAAGTGAAGAAATTCCAAGCTTCATTTGTTCCTTTGTGATTTAGAATGTCAAACCATTTGATTTTATTTAAGCTTTTCTTCATATATTCATAATTGATGTTGGTTTTTTGTATGCATTTTAGGTTCATTACATTTTGGTGGACTATTATTTTGAATTTCCACATTTAACACAGTAGTAAAATGATCTGTCAAGGATGACTGATAAATTATAGCAGTAAAATGATTTTTCGACTTAACTCCTTGTTGCTTTGTTTACAACTGCTTTAAAAGAGTATTGTAAAAGAAGCTCTATAAAACAGTAGACTTCTTAAGGTAAAAGTTACTAGTTTGAAAAGGGATAGAACATAAAATTGTTAAAACTTGTAAATTTCTGTTAAAAAGTTATTATTATTGCTAGCCTACACGTTAATTATAACAACTGATATATTTTTTGGCCTTATTTGACTTCTACACCCAGGCATACTAAAATATTTAAAAAATTACCCTACTAATATAAAATATTAACCATCGTTAATAAATTATATTAGTTGGGTCGTGTGGAGTGATTAAATGATGTAAACAGGTCTTTTCACATAACCTTTCTTCGTTAACTAATTTCAAAATCCAAATATTTGCAAAATGTAACTTCTCATTTCCGTTTCTATTCATTTGTGAATGATAAAAGCTTCCCAGTTATTTTTAATGGTGCAATTAAAACACGAATTTTCAAAGGAGTAGGTATGCAGTTTAAGGGGTATTGAAAATACAATTCTGCCATTTACGTTCTTTGTTTGACATGGCTACACTTTAAGGCTTTGAATAGTATTTCCTTTTACAGGTATCTTCTTGCACAGGGCTCAAACAGTCTGTATTTAATTTCAGAATTATTTTGTTAAGTAGAAGCTCCTTTGTTGAACGGGAGGTTTTCACCGAAACCATTCTATTTAACAACTTAGAAATAATTGAATGATTTGCATGGAGTATTGTTTAATTAAAATATTTACAGTAACGATTATGTTTAATTCTTCTTCTTCTTTCACCACGTTCGGTCCTATGTAGAGCATGCGGACATCACTAGATCCCTCCAGTAGCTCGATCACAGATCACTATCGACGCGGTAATAAGCGACGTGATAACAATTTCTTACCATGGATGTTTAACGTTTTCGCGATCACAGTGGAACACGCGTTAAAAGTTATCGATCGGGATTATTAAACGACCGCATCAAGTCGCGAGCTATTTCCCGAGATATATCTTTTTCGCACATATCTTCTTTCAATCTTTCTCGAGTGCCGTATTGCATTTAGCCGGCGGTCGGCAAGCCAAATATTGAGAAAAGCAGTCGACATAATAAACAATCCGACACGCGCGTTGACTTTCTTGATTTGACGTTTGACGTTTAGCCGCGATATTTATTATCATCTATGGTGCTCGGCAACGCGAACGTGGTATGAACGTATGTTCATTGTGATCTGTCAAATAGTTAGCGTTAACACGTGGTTAGCACGTTCTTAACTACGTCGATAGTTATCTGTGATTAAGCTCCTGGATACCCTATCGCGCAGCCAGCTCTCTGTCAGGCCCGCAACCAACAGATCCGCCAAGTACATCCGTAAGATGGTCATCGATGGTCTGCCAGGACAGCGGGATCCTGCCGGCCTAAAGATGAGGCAGCTCGGGTTCAGGCTCTCCCGAGGCATCAGAAGTACATGCCCAAGCCAGGTCCACCGCCTCAGCTTCACGTCTCCAGTATTGGAGTTATCCAGTTTTGTTTAAATATTAAAATTCTTCTATTCTTCCAAGACACCTATTCTCAAAACTCAGAAGTCTGCTATTTTGGGCCCTGTTAGGTGCCATGATTCGCAGCCATAGAGGAAAACAGGTGTGATGCAGTTATCAAGGCGAAAATTGAACAATTCAAAAAGTTGATAAAATTTAATTAAATTCACCCGGGAATGGGCACGAAGTAAAAGCGTCTGGTACCTGTTTTGTGTCATTAAAAAAAATATATATACAGTATTAATGAGCCGCTTAAATTCATTATTTCCTTCAATCATCTGATATCATATCTGTAGGTTTATGGAAGACTTCAAACAAAATTCACTAGAAGGGGCGTTTCCATACAAATTTTCTAAAAATATACGCTTCCTAGGGTTAATTTCATAACACCACTTATTATCAAATTCCTTCATCTAAAGACTCCAGCACTTAGACCATTAAACAAAACGTGTGACGTAGATGTCTTGTGATGACGTAGATGCCTATTGATAATGTAGTGCAAAACTAGACACTTAAGACGCAGTCGTATTTTTCAAGCATTTATTTATATATAATTTTTTTTTTTTTTTGTTTACATAGATAAACATTAAAAAAAAACTCATAAATGTACAGTAAAAAAAACATAAAAACAAAAATCCCACCAAGGCATAGCCTGTTTGTGGGTATACTGTGAAAGTCATACAGTGTGCACGTGGCAAAAGAGAAAGATAAAGTCATTGAAGTCAGTTTTCTGAAATTCTTGTTCTAAGTTGGAGAGATGTATCTTCTTCTCTTCATCAGCCATTGTTCGTCCACTGCTGGACATAGGCCTCCCCCATATTGGTCCACTGCTTTCTGTCCTGAGCCTCGAGCTGCCATCTGGATCCTGCAGTACTTTTTATATCATCAATCCATCTTCTTGGTGGTCTTCCTACAGGTCTCCTTGCAGCTCTAGGTCTCCAGTTCAGCAGGCGCTTCGTCCATCGGTCTTCATTCTGGCGTGCAACATGTCCATAAAAGCTATCTCCCAGCTGAAGTGGACATGGGAGAGATGTATAATTATGAAGAAAATAGTAGTTTCACGTTGTAAGCTGAGTCTATCTAAGTGCCATCTGTTGAGAAAATGTCATTTTTTTTTGCATGCGAGATTCCTACTGAATTTAAACCTTCATAAGATTAAGATTTTGAACTCATACCACAGATTATCTAATCAACCCAGAAGGATACTCTACAGGTATTCCAGTGTTATTAAGTTAACCTTCCAGAATATGATATCTTCTTCTGGAAGTAAATCCACGTGTCAAAGAATAGGGTGACGTATTAGATGTGTGAATATATCGCACCATGAGTACTATACTGTTGTAAATAAAAAAAATCAACTTTTGGTAAATTGCAAAAATGTGAATTTATTGTGCTACCATGCATGAGGTAGCGGGTTTGATTCGAGGGTCAATAGGAAATATTAATTGGAATGTGATTTTTCCATTCAAAATATATAATACAATTTTTTTTAATATTTTTTTATTTTCATTTATTTTATTTGAAATAAACATATTTTATAGACAATACATAAATGTATTTATTGTTCCCGCAAAGCCGGGGCTTGTCTGCGGGTAACATTACATATTAATACTTTTTTTCTCTTTTTTTTTACACAATTTGTATCGTACATTATGAGTATATTCTTATTTTAAGTAGGTAGCGTTGCATAACAATCACTGTATGCCCTTTAAGAGGGTCTTAATGTTTTTTTAAAAATCTAATAATATTTTTTTTCTCCATAAATACTTTTTGGAACCGATTAAATAAATCTGGAATAACACACGCCAATGTTCTTTTCTTCGGAAATTATGTGGTATTCTTAATTTATTTTTGACTGAGAAAAAGAATTCACTAGAATTTTCTATACAAATTTTCTAAAAAATACCAAGTTCCATCAAACTCACAATTTGAAACGTGTAACGTAGATGTCTAGTGATGACGTATGAATGACGTACTAGGTCACTAGCTGTCACTAGGCACGATTTTTTTTTTCAAGTACAGAATGCCACATCTCTGAAATTCTTTTTCGAAGATTTTCGACAAATTAGGAGTTAGAGCAGTATTGTATTTATAGTACTGTATGTTTAATGCTCGTGTACCTAATATGGCCCACTTGGTTCACAATAGTCTGGCACGTGGGACCCTTGATGGACGATTAGACGGGGTTATGTTTCCTAGACAAGGACTCATTTTGGCCTACTTTTAGGCTCCATTTGTTTTGGCAGACGGCTTGTAATAGTTTGTATGAAAATGTGACAATGTTAACCCTAGATCACTTACCATTCGTATAATAGACTCGGGTATCATATAGCGCTTTTGCTGTTTCGGTAAGTTCTCCCTGCCCGCCACCCCGCCCACTTCTAGTACCTTCCTAAATAGTGAAATTAGTCACCCGCATGAACTAATCGCGAATGCACGCTTATTGAATTGAGATATATAGCTTAACCGTCGCCTGACAGACGAATGGTTAGTAATTCTGTCACTTTTTCATGCAAGTTGTCCTTATTTTATTATTATTGTTGGTAAAAAATGTATTTATTTTCTTATTACCTACTGTTTTAGAATAGATTTTGATGTAAATGTTGTCATTTTAAATATTTTACGTAGATTTTATGACGTTTAAAACGTTTTTATGGCATGGCAAAATACTTGGGGGTTAGAGGGCTACAATAGAGCTATTTGTGGGAAACACACAACTGTTTCTATATGTAGTTTCACAGAACTTTTTCTATTTGTAGTTATGTAAAATTCACACATAAGGTAATTTGTTATATTATAGTAAAACTAATTAAATAACTATCCATGTTTTATTTCGTAGTCTGACAGACGAAAGATAAGTTAAACCGTCACTCGTAAATAAGGTTAGTGAGCTAGGGTTAAACATCGTGTCTCGTATGTATTATACTGTCCGCTTTGTGGTGTAGTGGTTATAGCGTTGTGCTACCATGCATGAGGTAATGAGGTAAATCTCCTACGGGGTCAACATGAAATATTATTTTAATGTATGTACATTCACATTAAAATATTTCGTATTTATAATATATATCTTAGACTGGCTGTAAAATGTAAGACTGATAATTTTATTCGCTGCACTTGGTGTACCAATGCAGTGCCCTATGCACAAGTGCCCCGTATTTTTCAGCCTTCCCCGACTACTATGTATGTGCTTGCCACTTGCATCATTAGTATTTATTAAAGCCGTTTTTTTAGCGTTTATAAACTAGAACAAAAAACATAACCACAGAAATAAAACATAGTGCCAATTACATGGATAACAAAATATGTACAGTGATTATTAAATCATAGTGCCAATTATATGCATTACAAAATATGTACAATGAGAATACGTAATATTTTTTTTTTTTAATTGAGTCTATTTTTAATATACAAATTGATGCACAAATAAAAAAAATCATTACTGCTCGACAATGAAAGCAATAAAAAAAACAGTAACAAAAGTCGTATGGGGGCTTTATTGACTTTCTACACACAGTGTAGCTTTATCTGTTCACTAAAGTTCAATCTGAAATCCATTCTCAAAGCTTGAATTCAATTTATCCGGAGTTATTGCATTTACTTCGTGCATTCCCGTTTCCGGTCTTCAAATGAAGCAGGAGCTTAAACAGCATGGCTTCTGTTAATAAACTACAATGGTTTCGAAACAGAAGATTTATCTGTAAGTAAAAATACATGCACTTCTATTTATCATTTGGAGAGTTAGATAATTCGCTAATTTTCTTGTCATTTTTATATACTACACTAAACAATACACTTTTCAATATACGCACCCAATGGTGCAAAAGGCACTGCTTCGGTACACCGAGTGCAGTGTATATTGATAATTTCATTACATGATAGTAAGATGATCAGTCACACGCTTCAGAATCAGTCCAAGGTAGCACACATGAAAAATTAATATGAATATCAAATGTAAATAAATAATAAGCAAAAGAGTTTGTATTTTTAATTGGCGTTAAGTGTTAATATTATACCTATAATAATTGTAATCCTCCCAAGTAAAGTCCACGTCTCGCAGCTCTGACGCAAACTGTCAACAAATTGTCAACAGTGGACGACCAGGACGCGGACGCCGAGAACCTGATGCCTTGTAAAAAAGGCAACCATGGTTAAGGCTCCCGGGAGGCATACGTAGTATATGGCTTACCCGAAACGCCTTCGCCGGATGACAGTAGATACCAAGGGTTGCTGTGTCCGTTGCCTCACCTCTGCGTTCCTTCTTCTAAGACCACCTATTCTCAAAACTCAGAAGTCTGCTATCTTGGGCCTTGACTTGGGAGGATGCACGGGAGCTGGCGGCCGATCGCTTGGCCTTAAGGCAGTTTGTGGATTCCATATGCTCCACATAGGGAGCGGATATGGTGTGATGATGATGAATAATTGTAATAAGTTTTCAATATGGTATTTATGAAAAACAAAATATATAAGTATTTAAAAAAATAAATATATATTTTTAAATAAATCACATTATTATTTTTTTTAATATTTAAATAAATCAATGCATTGAACCTATGGGAATCATCATCTTATATATTTTCATTTAAAGCCTGGAAAAAGTTTGTTGAGTCCATGTGCTCTACACATCCTTCTTTTTTCTGCCACTAAACCCAGCCAATGACAGGTCATAAGCCCTGAAAACGCCTAGGTATCCATATTCCCTTCCATACTTTTTTTCTCTGTTGAGATGCCAAATTGGGTTTTTGGATATTTAAATAAATAGGAGATTATACTTTTGGGATAACCCTCGTTTTGCATACAGATCTGTCGACGAAGGTCTTTAATAAGATTTAGAGAGAACATTAGTGAATGGATAAATAGATACATATATGGAACATTTGTGACCTAATTCCCTTTTGCGTTTACTGACAACACAGTATACATACGTACTACATACATAAATAGAGTTGACTGAAATGGCTTCAATATAATATTAATATTGGAATGATAGGTAATGTTCTGTTACTTCTAAGAGTCATGTAGTTCTTGACTTATCCATGAAAAAATTGAATTTTTTGGAAAAAAATCTGATTTTGTTGTCGTTTTTAATCAGTCAGTCAAGCTTTATACCATTTTTACGTGAAATTTCGTATAAAACCCGATTTCCCGTTTTTTTAAACGCTGGTAAAGTAATTTATCCGTTACTACCTACCGGTAGTATTGTGAAGGGTTTCTTCTTACGATCTGTTTTTTCATTAAAATGTTTAACATTCAGATTTCAATAAAAATTAAGTTAAAAATGGGAAATTCAGCAACCTGAAAATATGACAAAATAACAATAACATGATGAAATTCAAAAAAGTTAAAGGAAAGTATAATTTATAGGTAGTCCAGACATCAGATTACAGTTTTTGTTGAAAAAATGAATATATTAAACGTATGGTTATTATGATCTGGCAATCATATTTTCGAGTTTCATAGACAAATTACAAATAAAATATAGAAAAGTGGGCGTGATAGATAGATAACGAATCGTCATTAAATTTGTTTATAAAACGCAAACTAATAAGTTAATGCTATAAACAGTTAGAGGTTTGTAGCATCAACGGACGTTTGATTACTTGTTTGTAATACAAGCCCTTATTATATTGTTACTTGTATAATAATAACAATATTGTTCTTCTATGATTGCTTCGCCCTGGGTTCATAGTATTCTGGTGAATAGGTCTGAGCGATAGTGAATAAAGGATGATTTTCCAAACGCCGGAAGCAGATTTGCGGTTGATGGATATGGTAATTAAAAGCAAACAGGAAGTTGCCGATAACTGCAACCCTTAACCACATCAAAGGGGTAGTTCAATTTACCAACACCTGATGTAATAATATTGACGGAATAATGCATGGTTAAACGATTTGTAAATGAACGCTTTAATAGTGTAATGCACGATAATATTCGTTTGAAATGGCTTTGCTTACACTCTAGTAATTATGTCAAGTTCAGTGCCACAAAAGGGCGTTTAAATTGATTCGACTAACCATGCGGTTTTAGTGGATATTTTTAGATATAGGTCTTGGCATATTAAATCATCGTAAATAAGAACAAAAAAAAACAGTAAAACTTTAGATATTTAGCGATGTATACAATACAAAGAAAAGCAATACACACATACATAGGTACAAAGGCAATGAGATGTTTATATTCAAAAGTATCACTCATTTACTATTTGATCAAAGGGAATCTGTTGGAATGTGTGGTAAGACTATGTATTACATTTGGTGTACAAATGTCGAAATTAGAGCAGAGTGCAAGGCTGAGATAAGCATTATCGACAACATTAAGAAAAGGCTTTTACGATGGTTTTTCGGTTATACCAATGTGAGTATACCAGTTTTATGTGGGTGCCCAGAAAGAGAAATGAAAGGTACTAACAGTTTTATAGTACACGTTTATTTCACAATATTTAGAAGCTTATACAAAGAACTTAACTAATTAAACAACTGATTCAAAAGGAATGATGAAAAATAAAAGTGAATCTAATTTGCCACAATTTGGTGGCAAGGAATGCTCGGCAAAAACGATGTCCTGTCACGCAGATGGCCAAAATATCTCTCGATATTGCCCGAGTGTTTTCGGGGCCTCTCGGCTCTGGGTCCGTTCGTTTCGCTTCGTCTGCGTGACGTCATTGCTTCCGCCACAGTTTGGTCATGTGGAGCGAATAAGTGATGAAAGAACGGCTAAAAGAAGTTTAAATGCAAGTGTGCCTAGATGTAGAAGACGCGGAAGGCCGAGAAAGACATGGCTTGAAAGTGGTCATGTGAAAAGTCGGAATAATCGGCGTATGTGCATGAGAAGATGTATGAATGTAGAGGAAGCAAAGGAAGTATGTCAGGACAGAGTGGTATGGTGTTCTATCCTTTCTGCCTACCCCTACGGGTAAATGGCGTGTTGGTTAGTTAGTTAGTTAGTTTAAAGGGAATCTCTCTGGTGGCTCTTTTCAACAAAGCTGTCAGTCAACGGTTGAGAGAGGTTGCGGGTTCAATCTCCGTTGGGGGTGAGTATGAAATATTTATTTTAATCTGAGTGACTTCTTTTAAAACACGGCTGAAAAAACATTCCCTATCTATTCCTTAAATTCTATTTCTGTTTTAACCTCCTTCTATTGTAGATATTTTAGATTGTTTCTTTCTATTATTGCGATTACGTTAAATACATTATTTTATTTGTTTGGTTGGAAGAAATTGTCAACTAGGAAATAAACCCGCCAATGTACACCACTGTATGTCATCATCGTACCATATCCGCTCCCTATGTGGAGCACATGGAATCCACAAACTGCCTCCAGGCCAAGCGATCGGCCGCCAGCTCCCGTGCATCCTTCCAAGTCAAGTCCGCGTCCCGCAGCTCTGACTCTGAAACTGCCGACGAATTGTCAACAGATGCATTGTAAAATAGGCAAGCATGGTTTAGGCTCTCGGGAGGCATACTGTACAAAATATTCACATTAATATATTTCATACGTGATACCTTGGAGTGGCGCTGAAGCGTAAGACTGATCATCTTGCCTTCATGTGAATGATCGAGTTTCTCTGCACTTGGTGTATTAATGCAGTGCCTTTTGCACCACTGAGTGCAGATAAGGGAGAGTAGTAGTAGAAGTAGTGAAAAATAAAATGCTTTCAGTAAATTGAAAGACAAGTAAGAAAAAATTAACAAATCGGTACCGAAATTGACAATTTATGGCACTTATGATATTTCTTTGATTTTGTCAGGGCGAACAAGCGACCGGTGATTACAGCAATCGTCCAAACTGCCTCATTTCCCCTATTCTCGAACACAAGGGCCGGGGCGAGGGCCCCGGCGCCCTGTGACGTCACAATAAGCCGATCCCTGTCACACGTAACTAACAGCCAAAATAAATAACGGGGGAAATCGGCCCCAACTAGTCCGCTCCTGCGTTGATCGGGAGCAAGAAGGCAGTAACTGATAAAAAAATTACATATTTATAAAAAAAGCTGTTCTTTCCTAGCATCAAAGTGCACTATCGTTAAAGCACATCGTAAAGTAATAAATATTTAAACTTTTGAGCGCTATTTTTGCGATAAATCGCCTCAAGAGCGCTGTACAATAAAGAGACTAGATCACAACACCTAGCAGCTACCAAGCGCATGGGCGATTGGGATTTTTTCTAGCCTCCTACAGTTAAAACAGATTTTAATACATGATATAAAAATATTTTTTAGATTATAATGATGGATTATGTGTAAACAAATATAACTTTGTAGGGAGATAGATTCTTATCTTGCAGCTACTGAGCGCATTGACGATAGATTCTACCTTCCTTTACAAAATTTGAATTTGTTAAAAATAGTGAAATGTGTAAAGATTCAATATGTAAATGAACTTTTCTAATAAGAATTTAAAATGAATGTTGTGTAGAGAAGGCATGCGAATAAAACGTTTAAAAGGATTGATTTAAAAAAAATATGTAGTACACTTTACTATTGAAAAGTTTTATGATTAGGTCATTGTTCATTATTTTGAGTCCTTGAGTCGTCGTCACAATATTGTTATGGTCGCACAATACACAATGCAGGAAACGGGATTATTTTGTCTCTCCACGAAGGCTCTTTTGCCGACTTTGCCCGTGATTGTCCGTGATACTACTTCTACTACTGCTCTACCCTATTCACACCAATGGTGCATAGGGCACTGCATACATACACCAAGTGCAGTTAAAATCTGATAAATCTGTTACATGAAGGCAAGATGATCAGTCTTATGTCTCAGCCCCAGTCCAAGTTTGAATATGAAATATTTTCATGTGGATTTCTCATTCAAATTAATACTTCACATCGACCCCTATCGGGAATCGAACCCGTGACCTCACACATGGAAGCTCATCTCAATTATATCACTTACAGCGTTATTCTGTACGTGTAGGTTTTAATTTATAATTGATTTGATCACATAAAATACGCTTAAAGATAAAGACAAATGTATTAAATTTATCTATTTTGATTATATTTACAAGAGAGCCTATTATATTTTGAACGGGTGGTGGCCCTAAGTGGGTAGCGTCGCGGTCTCTGAGTCCAGAGATCGTCAGTTCGAATCCCCACTTCAAAAAAACTTGATTCCTTTTTCAAAGCTGCTTAGGCTTTATTGAAAATAGTATTTACAAATTGAAATATGTGCAAATATCATAAGATTGCGTGGATTTAAAAAAAATATTTTTTAAAAAAATTAAAAAAAAATTGAATCTTCGTAAAGCTTAAAAAAAGATGCCGGTGATTTTTTTCTAACAATTGCGGCAACCTGTACTTACATTTTTTTTTTAAAAAATAATACAGCCACATTTCTGTCCAAGAGACGTGTCCATCTCTTTCCTATGCCGAGACATATTTATTTTTTTTAATAATCTTTTTTTTTTAAATAAGTTTATTTTTATTTTTTTATTGTTCTACCAAATTGTTTCAATCTATAATATTAGTTACTACCTTCTTCTCTACACCGGCAATAGTGCTGTGACCTTGTTTGAAAGGGGTAAATGAAGTTTTATCGCCCAATAAAGAACGTTTTAGTGAAAGCCCAACTTCTTTATGTTAGAAAACGGGGCCTAAAGTGACTGGAATGCTGACACTATCATTTTTTACGCAGAGTCAACAAGTATAATTGAAATAAATAATAGTTTTTTTAGGTATATATGTACTTGTTTATTTTGTTAATTTATTTTATGACTGACAGAAAAGTCTAACACTGTAATTTAGTTTTTTTGTAGTTTTCTGTTGAATGGAAATACTCGTAAATGCCTCATCCTTTTCTTATACTGTTTTAAAGACTTTTGAGTCTTTTTTTGTCCAGCACAATTCCACCTTTTTTTTAACAAGCTACAACGCGATTTTAACATTGTCGGCTTGATATAAAAATACGGATGAACTTACGTGATGTACGCGAACTAATGCTTTCATTGCCCCTGTCACTGTCTCGGTAGACTTTTTTAAAGACTATTGAGTCTTTTTTTCAGTCCAGCACAACTCTACCTATTTTTCAACAAGCTAAACTATGATTTTAAATCTGTCAGTTTGATAAAAAATACGGATAAAATTTATGTGATGTACGCAAACAAATGCTTTCATTGCCCCTACCACTGTCTCGGCTTATGTATTATAATTGTCATTAGTGGCATCACCCAAACCGACCAAAGTAGCCAAAATTCACGGTAGATAGATTGTAGGGAATAAGTACTACCACCCGTATCCATATCGAGCATCCGCGGTCAGTCAGGGTCGCAATGGAGGGGACATGGAAGAGAAAGGAGGGAGGAGGGTCACTCAATTATATACATAGGTATATTATATCATAAAAACTCTGATTTTCATTTCAATACTTTCCGTATAAAGCAGATAAAAATCCATTTTTTTATTTATTGAAATACTTCTACTATCTTTAATACTTTCTCTTATTTGCAACTAATGGTGCATAGGGCACTGCACTGGTTGATAAATCAATTGCAGTGATTCAGTTGTTACATGAAGGCAAGGTTATCAGTCTTTTTTTATTTATTGTAAGAAATAATTTTACAGTAGTCCTAATAAAAACTAACACAAGTTTTGTCATAAGGTTCTACAGTATATAAAAAAAAAAACAAAACTAAACAAATTGAAAAACAATAAAAACTAAACAAAACAAAAAAAAACAGTAAAAACAAAAAATTAAATTAATTTTAAAAACACATATATATACATATTTTACAAAATATTAAATTGAAATATTCAGAATTAATGTTAAAACGGAATACTGCACCCACTCGTACGTTCAAATGCTTCTCGTAATGCATTTTATTACCTATGCGCTTATTATTTATCCTACTTTCCTATTGCAAGTCGGTCGTTTTCCAAAGGAACAGATGTCTAAGGTTTTCCAAATGCATTTATCTCACCCTCTATCGGCTTTGTTCCACGTTTGAAACGATTATCACCTCTTTATTGCAAGGCATTTACACTCATATTAACTATCGAGAATGCTAGTAAAAACATTACGATCAAATTGAATCATCGAGTTATTTGAGATTGTGCGAATCTGTGAAGTCTGGGTTGAGTAGCCACTTGATTTATGATAGTGTTTTTCAATCTCCTTCTTCTTTTTTTACAACGTTTGCTGCTATATGAAGCATATGGGCATCACTAGATCCCTCCAGGAGAACTATCACGCCTTCTCCTACGTCAGGACCATATCTGTCAGCTCCGCCGAGTAAGATTTATTAACTTTGTGAAGTTTGAAATTCATACAATCGTAAACTACAATTTTCTACATACAATCGTAGACTACGATTTTCTACATACAATAGTAGACTACAAATTTTCTACATACAATCGTAGAAGTCGAATTTCTACATACAAATCGTAGTCTACAATTTTCTACATACAATCGTAGACTACAATTTTCTACCATACAATCGTAGAAGTCAACTTTCTACATACAATCGTAGACTACGATTTTCTACATACAATCGTAGACTACGATTTTCTACATACAATCGTAGAAGTCGACTTTCTACATACAATCGTAGACTACGATTTTCTACATACAATCGTAGACTACAATTTTCTCTACATAAAGTAATTTAGCCTATGATCATAGTATTTTCACACGTTTAAGATATTGGCTAGAAGTGCGTTTGATTGTTTCGTTTTTTAAATAATTTATTATTCTTCTTAAAACAAACAATGCACTAGAGCACTGGTTTTTTAAATACAATGCACAACGGAGCCAAAGGGCGTGGACCTGACTTAAGAGGATGCACGGAAAATGTATATTATTATAAATAATAATATTATATAAACACTGATTAACAGAGGAGTCTTTAATGAAATTGAAAACTATATATTTAGCCGACCAAAAACTTTATTTGGATAAAACGTCTGTTTACATTTTTGTACCACGAACTACCATACATTACTCAAAACTAAAAAAATGAGACATCTGTCCTTATTTTCACATTTTAAATATAAAAAAGACCAAAACATTATTATGTTTTTGGTTCTGAAATTCTGGAATCTGCTTATCAAGATCTGAAACCACGTCAACCCTTAAAATCCACACAGAGACAACTTGTATCCGTTTCATGAGCGAAATAAGGCGACTAAAATGAATGAAACATTGCTGGGTGCTTTTTGAGGTTTTATTTTATTTTTAAGAGCTGATAAACCATATATGTATAAGTTATGATATAAACTCGTAAAGAATTGTGTTTGGCAACATTTTGGGTCGTGTTCAAATACTTGCACACAAATCTGATTTTTTATCCCAAGACGGGAGTAGGTATATTTTTTTTATATCCTACAGAGATGAGGTAGAATTTTTTCAAATTCAGGAATATGGATATTCGAGCGTTTACAGGGCTTATGACCTGTCATTGGCTGGGGTTAAGTGGCCACTTTATGTAGGTACTACAAACATTCCCCATTCCGCTTATTAGCGAATTATCCTGTAGTAGCCTTGTAGTACCTACATAAAGTGGCCACTTAACCCAGCCAATGACAGGTCATAAGCCCTGTAAACGCTCGAATATCCATATTCCTGAATTTTGAAAAAATTCTACCTCATCTCTGTAGGGATATAAAATATATATACCTACTCCCGTCTTGGGATGAAAATCCAGATTTGTGTGCAAGTATTTGAACACGACCCAAAATGTTGTATAAAAATATCTGGTCTTAATATATAAGTAAAAATAAAATTGCAGAGTCATCTGCAGGCGATTACTAGTACTTAATTTAACTCAAAAAAAAGTCTTAACTACATAAATAAAGTAATCTGCTAATAAAATACTTAACTTCAATATCAATGCATAGATGGCGCGTTCAACTCGCTGGTGGATGATTCTTGATTCGTAGCGTAAATACAAAATCAAAAATGTTACCTGGTGTGGATATTCGCTAATAAGCGGAATGGGGAATGTTGTAGTACCTACATAAAGTGGCCACTTAACCCAGCCAATGACAGGTCATAAGCCCTGTAAACGCTCGAATATCCATATTCCTGAATTTGAAAAAATTCTACCTCATCTCTGTAGGGATATAAAAAATAATTGTGTTTGGATCGATCCCCGGTGTGGTGCTAAAATTTCTGAAAAGAAGATTAATAAAAAATTATTAATACTTGTAAGTGATCATGTGAAAAGTCGGAACAATCGCCGTGCGTGCATGAGAAGATGTATTGTTGATGTTATTTTTACAAGTCCAGATAAACATCACTAACTTTTTTTTAAATCTTTTTAAATCAAATATTATTTTTATTATGGCAACCCAAATTTTGTCCCGTCACGCTCTGACGTCACTCTTATTTGTCAAGGAACGAGTAAGTTTGATCGTTCTTTTTCTTTCCCGAGTTCAACGCCAGTGGACAACGCACGCATGATGTAAATCTCTTGAAATTAGGGAGAGCCGGCAATGGCCGTGAGTATTTTTTAATCCTCTTGTAAATCTATAACTTCACATTGACTTTGGCGGTAAACTAACTTTGTAAATTTCTCTCTTTTTACAAAGGGCTTTCTCCTATACTTTTCTCCTATACTTTTCTCCTAGACTTTCCCCTTTACTTTTTCCCTACTTATCCTCTACTATTTTATTCTTCTCAATCAATCAATCAAACATACTTTACTTTGCCACGATGATTGACGATCATTGTGAATGGCAATTTTACTTGGATCTTGATACAACGTGAGGCCACCTAACCTCAAAGCTGGGAGTTTTGGACATCTTCTTCTGGGAGTCCCCACATGCTGGAATGCCACGCGGTTTCCCACGCTGTCTGGAGGATCGTGTCAATGCTGTCCGTTGATGACCCCTTGATGACGCTAGATCTTCGAGATGGAAGCTAGACTTCGGCGGATCAGGATGAAGAACCTTACTACGGTCATCGTCGAACACGTGCACTTACACCACATTACACACAATTCCCTAGTTTTTAAGTTGTTGTATTTTTAGTAATTTAGAGTCGTTTTTGGTAATAAATATTGTACTTAAAATCTCATAATTCTTTCATTTAAGGTATCCATAATCCTGGTTGGTTTCAAACTGCATTGCTTAATATATATTGGTCTAGTTCTTTACTTCTATAAATGTGTCTTTTGTGATCTACCGCTGAGCTAACTGGTGAAATGCAATAGGTGGTGCAACCCCTCAGGGATTGCATAACTATGCACCCTGCCTATCTGACTTCTTCACTTAAACACTTCATCTCTCCTCTTTTTTTTATGCACCACCACTATACCCACTCCATTCCTTTTTTGCATTACAATGTCGCCGACAACGTGGAGCTCGATTTACAAATTTCTATTGCTTTACAATGTTTTTTTCTTTATTACATTATAAATGCCTAATTTTTTCTATCATATCTCAATGACGCTTTATACTATCACACCTTACTTTGAAATATCTTTGTCATTGTTAATATTAGAACCTTGAGATTGCAAAAGACTGGCGCCTGGTACTTTATGTAGTTTGAACAATCAACGATTACTGCGAACCTTAAATGAAATAGCTTAACCTCATTGTTTAGTACGATATACATTGGTATCCGTATTTCCAACTCTCCTTTACCTAAAAAAGCCTTAGCACGACGGAGCGAGCAGCCAGACGGATATTCTACTCTATGAAATTCACTGCTGCCTGAAATCAGCAAAATATCCTGCCATCTGGAGGAAACCGAGTAATCTACTACTATGCTGAAAATATCCTGTCTCTACGAGTTAAAAGAGGTGTTATTTTTCCATATTTAAATGTATTGCATAATGCAGTCATATTTTTATATCTATTTTTTCTATAAATTGATATTTTTTCTTGCTAGATTTTGTAGCAAAATCTCTCTTTTAATTCAACAAGAACGTTGAATCTTTAAAAAGATGTAAAATCTTAATTTTTTTCAATTTATATTGAAGTATTTATACATTTAAATTTGCATTGATTGATGAGGGAATCGTCAAATTATACTTGTTGTTGTACAATTCTTCTATTTTTAATTTTATTCAGTGTGGAATTTGGCATAGCAAAAAAAAAACCACATGCTAATTTGTAACATTATTGGTGAGGTAGGGAATTAATTTTCTTGAACATGACTTTGCAAAATTAACTTTATGTTTTTTATTGCTATCTTTTAAATTTAAATAACTTGACCATGTTTAATACACTGTATTAACATAATTAAAACTTGATTTTTTTTTGAGCAGAAGTTATAATATATTATTCTAAAATAAACTCTTAATTAAACTCTTATTATAAAATTCATTGAACTAAATCCAACTGTTCTGTAATAATTTCATGTTTGTGAACACATGCAAATTTTGAATTTGTTTTTGAATTATCTTCTCTCAGTGTCTTTTGTTTATTTTTGCAGACTTAAAAATCATTAGTTGTCTACAAAATGTTTCTCGAAAGAACGATGAATCTATAGAAAGAAGGAAACGCTGTGTGTCATTCAAAACTCTGTAAATGGAATTCATATTGTGGTATCGAACATTTTTTTTTATATTTTTCTAACCTATATTTGCAACTGAACTATAGAATTTGAAAAAATTCAGATTTTTCTTTTTGAGAAAAGTTTACTTGATTGAAACTTTATTGTTCAATATTCTATACCTGACTATAAAATAGCTCTTTTAAATTTAAAAATAAATAATCTGAATAATTCTTTGATGATCAAAATCAACTTTTGTTTGAAAAATCTCATTCACTTTGAAATGATTTGATAACTTAGTTTGTCGGAACATAATTTTGCTTAAAGTGACATCTATGTATGTTTCTATACTCTAGTGTGGGTTCGATTTACAATTAAAAATTTAAATTCCATTCACGGAAAATAAATATTGCACTTGTTTATAAATATTCAAATTTTAAAATAGTAAATGCATAATATTCAATATATCCTTATATATTTAAATTTCTTGAAAACTTTTATTTGCTAAAAATGCAATTGAATAATCGCCTTAGTTACTATTTTAAAATATGAATAAATCTAATGCGACATCTATCGTCGACAATAGATAATTATTTGTGGAATTTATTTATCTGTTTTCGTTCATGACGCATGAATTACTTGAGTCACGTACCATCTATTTTTAGAATCTTAATGTGTCATTGATCCTTATTGCTGAAACTGGTTTTTGAATGCAGTTATTATGTACAATATCTACATTAAAATATGACGGTGTCGATTTGTTTATAACTTCATGCGATGTTTTACATGCAAATCTTATATGGCCTGGAAATCTTTTTTATATATTTCTTTTTTTTGTTTTGAAAAGTTTACTCTAATTAAATATGCTTGATGCATAGGGCATCTAAATAAAATTACACTCACTTTAAGAATTTCTTTTTAATAATTTCTTAAATCTTTTTATCAGAATTGTACCAGCAGTACCAACTATTTACTTATTATTTTTTCATATACCCTACCTTGCGTGAGAAATATTTAGTATTAGCTAAATATTACTTGCATCTTTTATTGCATTGTGCAGATGGACAATGGACGCTTGTACTTGTTAGTTAGCATTTATTCTATTTTGGATTGTGCAGATTGTGTTTTCAAATTTTTGATCTTTTATGAAATTTTGCGGCTTGCATTCCTCTACCCAACTATCAGCAGCATGTTATATTGCTAACGGAGAATAATTTTTGATTATTTTTCTTTGCTCAACAAAATTTTAATACTGAATATATTATTTCTTGCAGTAATTTGAATAATTGAAAATGGCTTAAATATTTAACTAGTGTTCTATAAACAATAATTGTTTACTTATAGCTACATTTGTAAAGCTACGTTTAGATGAGACATGAAATATGCCTCCAAATCAATCTTGAACAAAAATATTTTTAACAATATCCGAAATAGGAGTGTTTATGCGTTGATATGCATGGTGCATAGGGCATCCATGTACTACCATCTTTTGCTTTAGAAAATTATTTTTTTTCTTTTGAAAATTTATTTTTTGTTCGCTTATGGCGGATGACTAGACAATGTTTATTCATCATTGTATTGGTGCATAGGGCACGATGCCTGCTTCCAATATTAATCGGTGAATGCCTTGTTATCTTGTGTAAAATGTGTTGTTCTGAAACTTTGTCTGAGAAGTTATATTTATGATGGTTGTGGTTTGGCAGAATACTTGATGGAATGCAATAGGGCGCGTGCCTGTATTATTCTCGTATTATGTGTAATGGATGTATTCTTTTTTGAAAGGATTTTTTTTGATTGTATTATGTGTTCGTAATACTGTGCTGTGAATCTTGTGTTTCCCACTGGAAACGATTTTGTGTGTTTTCTCGCTTTTGCTCGAGAAAATTCTCTTCTTGTGTACATACGATCGGTACGCGAGGGAAAAACGCGTATCGCTGTATCTCTTTGTTCTGTTGCAGGAAATCTCTTATTTTTGAGGGTGCGATCCTAGAAGCGATTGCATGCCTTGTTTTTCTGAAAACTTTCTATGAAATAACCACGCTCTGGGGGTTAATTTCTATCTTGTTTACACGAGAGCCTCTGTAGTAGGGAGGGCTGACAATGTTCCCGAAGACTTGCGCGATACCATTAGACAGGTAAAAACACAGTCTAGAATAAAAAAAAGTACAATTGCGTGTGAGCAGTGTGATGTATGGTGCAGTTTGGATTTTGGAAGCAGAATGAAAGAGACGTCTGAATTTTTTGTAACCAAAGGCCATTCTGAAGTATTGAAGATGATCACGCCATGCAATAAATTTCTCGTAGAGGAGCACTGGAGTTTTAAAACTCACATCAGTGTGGAATCTGTAGTTTAATGTTAAAGACAGCTCCTGAGACCGGGGTTAGTAAACCATCATCGGTAAAGGAATGCTCGGCGTAAACCTTGTACTAGAGAAAGTTTCTCTCAACAGTCTTGGTGAATTCTCCAAAAAAAAGTTAAATAAAAAAATTAAAATTTAAAAACAAATGTCAAGAAAGTTGACAATTGTTATTTCTATTGTGCTGTGATTTATGAGGTATTCTGAAGATGAAAAACACTTGTAAATGCAATCTATTACGATATGCATTTTTTTTATACGGTGCGGTGACACCATTACACTTTCCTTGTTTTGTGACTGATACTGTAACCCTTTCTTGCCTCAAGTTTTCTTTAAAAATTATTATTCCTATTAACTTGAAGCAAACAGGGATTAAATGTGTTTTTATAATCACATCACTGATTATAAAATTCCTAATTTATTTTATTTTCTTGTAAATCTATGACGATGTGTGAGGTGCTGTACTTGCTTCTTGTTTCAGACTATAGAAGGAGTATTTTCTATATTTTTGTTTTACAGCCACCAAAGTTAAAGTGAATCCATCTTATTAAAATCTTGTTCTTCCTTTCAAACTCTCATATTCTACTGGTAATTCAAATCTTTTTTAATTTGTTTGACATGGGAGGTATTGTGATGTTATTTTTACAAGTCCAGATAACATCACTAACTTTTTTTAAATCTTTTTAAATCAAATATTATTTTTATTATGGCAACCCAAATTTTGTCCGTCACGCTCTGACGTCACTCTTATTTGTCAAGGAACGAGTAAGTTTGATCGTTCATTTTCTTTCCGAGTTCAACGCCAGTGGACAACGCACGCATGATGTAAATCTCTTGAAATTAGGGAGAGCCGGCAATGGCCGTGAGTATTTTTTAATCCTCTTGTAAATCTATAACTTCACATTGACTTTGGCGGTAAACTAACTTTGTAAATTTCTCTCTTTTTACAAAGGCTTTTCTCCTATACTTTTCTCCTATACTTTTCTCCTAGACTTTCCCCTTTACTTTTTCCCTACTTATCCTCTACTATTTTATTCTTCTCAATCAATCAATCAAACATACTTTACTTTGCCACGATGATTGACGATCATTGTGAATGGCAATTTTACTTGGATCTTGATACAACGTGAGGCCACCTAACCTCAAAGCTGGGAGTTTTGGACATCTTCTTCTGGAGTCCCCACATGCTGGAATGCCACGCGGTTTCCCACGCTGTCTGGAGGATCGTGTCAATGCTGTCCGTTGATGACCCCTTGATGACGCTAGATCTTCGAGATGGAAGCTAGACTTCGGCGGATCAGGATGAAGAACCTTACTACGGTCATCGTCGAACACGTGCACACTTACACCACATTACACACACAATTCCCTAGTTTTAAGTTGTTGTATTTTTAGTAATTTAGAGTCGTTTTTGGTAATAAATATTGTACTTAAAATCTCATAATTCTTTCATTTAAGGTATCCATAATCCTGGTTGGTTCAAACTGCATTGCTTAATATATATTGGTCTAGTTCTTTACTTCTATAAATGTGTCTTTTGTGATCTACCGCTGAGCTAACTGGTGAAATGCAATAGGTGGTGCAACCCCTCAGGGATTGCATAACTATGCACCCTGCCTATCTGACTTCTTCACTTAAACACTTCATCTCTCCTCTTTTTTTATGCACCACCACTATACTCACTCCATTCCTTTTTTGCATTACAGTATGAATGTCAAGAAAGCAAGAGAAGTGTGCCAGGACAGAAAGGTGTGGCGTTCTGCCCCCTCTGCCTACCCTTTCAGGGGAATGGCGTGATAATTAGCTAGTTAGTTAATGGTTATCAGACGATGGGTGGAATGGGGAATGTTGTAGTACATCAAGTGGCCACTAAACCCAGCCAATGACAGTTCATAAGCCCTGTAAACTACTAGATAATCCACATTCGTTTCCAGAGCTTCTCTGTCTCTGTTGGGATATCAATAATATCTGAATAAAATGTGTTTTACCTCGGAAAAAAAACGCCGCACATTACCATTGTTGTTCTCAAATCAAGTCTATGTTCAATGATTTTGCATAATTCAATAGATAAACGCATCATACACATAAAAATCGATTAAATTATGTTAAAATTGAGTTCCTTTCCTACAAATCAAGCAAAAATTTCAGAGAATTGGCGATTCTAACAAGTCAGGTGTCTAATTGAAGTTTTATTTCATTATCTGACTTCAAAGCTTCTCTAAAGAGAGTCAAATATAACATAGGAGTACGTTTAAATGTACGGAAATTAACCGGATAATAAGACATATAACTTTGTAAGCTTCAAAGCTTAAAACTTAAGTGATTTATTATTCCAAATGGCAGGTACTAAGATATTTAAAGCCTCCTGAAAACCAAATGTGTCGTATGTTTTTAAACAAGAATTCAGAATAAGTAAGAAATTTACAATAAGAAGTTAAGGGAATTAAATATTAACTTTTGTAAAAAGTACCTTGCTTATCATTGTTCAATTTGTGAGAGCAGTAAATTGATAATTTGAAAATGAATAAAAATACGTCTCTTAATGCCCTAAGCTATTTATTTTATTACAGAAAATAAAGCTGCTTTTTTTCTCCTTCTTCTTTCGCTACGTTCGCTCCTATGTGGAGCATGTGGACATCACTAGATCCCTCCAAGAGACCCTATCACCAGCCAGCTCTTCTCTCGCTTCCTTTCACGTCAGGCCCGCATCCATCAGCTCCGCCGAATACAACCGAAGGATGGTCATCATCGGTCTGCCAGTTCCGGATCCTGCGGGCGTAAAGGAGAGGCAGCTCGGGTTCAGGCTCTCCCGAGGCATCCGGAGTACATTTATTTATTTATTTACAACTTATACATGAGAGAAAAAAGCACACAGCTAGGAATAAAAATTGAAGCCAATTACAAGTCTCTCGTGCAGTATTTAACCCCTAAGTAATCAGTAAAAACACAATTTATTAACTTTTGAAAAGTATTTACGAACTGATACATATTTGCAAAAAATACGATAATAAAAGTACGATAAATTGTTAACGAGGAAAAGGATAAATAAATAAGTAAGACAGTCATTAAGTTGGCATCAATAGTCACCGATATTTTATTACAGAACTCCGTTAGGGGCAGTTTATGGTAAAGTTAGATTTGTGAACGGTTATGTCCAATAAACACGAACATACACTGGCGAAAGGGAATAAAAACCAATGGAGCATTCCTCTACGAAAAAGAAAAGAATTTTTTTGGTTCATTCAAACATATGTGTGTGGAAATTTTTACCGAGTTTTTATCATTCTATATACCGTATTAATTTTAAGTTATAAATAATTACAGTTTTGGGTAAAATTGTTAATGGACACATTTTTAGAGTTTTTCCTTCTTAACAGTGTAGGAGACCCAATTAAAAATTATCCTGGCTGAACGAAAAATATTTTGTTAAAAATTAAATCAAATTTTAATTACAAATGTGCTTATTGGTTTGAATTAAGCTTTGCATTAGATGTAGTTTTGCGGATCCATATGCTGCTTATCTTTTTTTTTTTTTTGATATTTTATTTGTTAAAGGAGATAAATAAATGATTAAAAAAACTTTTAGCTGTCTGTAAAGTCAGTTTACGGACGATAATTTTACGTGATAACGTCATAAAAAAACATTGAAAAAAAATAGCATACTTTTATGAATTGAACTGAATAATTATTACTGAATTATCATTATTTTGTATAATACAAAGCAGGAGTTTTATTGAAAATTACATTTTTTTCCATAAATTAACATTTTTTTGCACTCGTTGATTTCACTTTCACTTTGTAGCTTGTGTGCTGCTGCTGTCTCCCTTCTACTCGGACGCATCGGCCGATGGAGTGGAAGAGAGATAGATGCGTCACAAACCGAACGCTTAGGCCGATTGTGCCTCTCTATCGCTTGCACACTCGGCTCAGGTGGAACGTGACAATGAGTCATGCTTTTTCGTGTGTGCAGCCGGCGTTCATCGATTTGTAAGATGTTATCACGTCAAAAATAAGACGATACAAACACACGACTGGTCGATATCTTAAATATGTTGGAAAATCATTGCTCTAATGTTAAATTCCAGAAATACGTTTGTATGGGATAGCGGCCGCGAGTCACGTGGCGGAGTACGAGCATGAGAAACCTATTAGAGCTTGGAGCAAAAATATAAGACGTACACGTATATATCGCTTTGTTCTTGTAACAGTACGATAAGAAATATTTCGTCAAAACGTTAAATTGGAAGAAATAGACGTAGAATAAGATGATCTTTATCCAATGATTTGTCACCGCCGCCATTCTTTCGATTTTTTCGCACGCCGCATTAATTTCGCGCCTTTTTCCTAATGGCCGCCGTTTGTCACAAGTTTTCGTTTGGCAAATGCTTTGTTACGGCAACTGTTATTATTTCCTCCAATTCTTGTTGATTTCTCAGCCGTTTTGTGACAAATACTTGTAGTGAAAATCACATAACTCTATTCTTTGTAATATGTCGTTAGTTTGTCTGCCCCACAGCGTAGTTGTTAGCAGGTTGGGATATGAATTCCGACTGGGTCAATATGAAGTACTTATTTTAATGTGTTTTATACCACGTGACTCATATCTCGAAATGGGTGACAAAGTTCGTTGAAACTTGACAAAAAAAGGGGGACATGTAATTTAAATCTGTTAAAAATGTAAAATTACAAAATTTTCCAATGGCTTTAGACAATATATTTATATCTTATTAAATATGTCCGCCTTGTAGCATAGTGGAAGCGCATTCGGCTACCGTGCATGAAGTCGCGGGCTCGATTCCCATAGGAGGTCAACATGAAATATTTATTCACATGCAATTTCCATGTGTGATACCTTGGACTGGTACTGAAGCGTAAGACTGATCAACCTAACATCATGTAATAAAAATAATCAAAATTCACTGTATCTGGTGTACCAATTAACAATGCAGTGCCCTATGCACCCTTGAGTGCGGATAAGGAAAAGTATTAGTAGTAGTATCACATTAATAACATATAAACATTTTGTTCACGAATCTTCACTGATCTGACAAAAATCCGGAATTTTTTATTCTGCTCTTCTGTAAAGTTGACATTAAATTTTGTTGATTCAACTACCTTTTACTTTCCACCCCTGAATTTTGGCCGTAATCATAATGTATTTATTATAAGCAAATGATACAAAATATATTATTTGAGCATTTTACTAAACTCGATCACTTTATCGCTAGTACTCAAATATCATATTACTAATACAACTCTCCCTTTCCGCACCCAATGGTGCATAGGGCACTGCATTGAATCTTGATAATTTTTACATGAAGACAATATGATCGTATTACGCTTCAGCGCCAGTAGGTATCGATATCTTCTTCTTCATCTTCTTTTGTCACGTTCGCTCCTATGTGGAGCATGTGGACATCACTAGATCCCTCCAGGAGACCCTGTCACCAGCCAGCTCTCTCGCCTCCTCCCACGTCAGGACCGCATCCATCAGCTCCACCGAATACATCCGTAGGATGGTCATCAACGGTCTGCCAGGACGGCGGGATCCTGCAGGCGTAAAGAAGAGGCAGCTCGGGTTCAGGCTCTCCCGAGGCATCCGGAGTACATGCCCAAGCCAGGTCCATCGCCGCATCCTTCACGACTCCAGTAATTGGAGGTTGCTGCGTCCGTTCCCTAACTTCAGCGTTGGTTATGAAGTATCAACTCGATATCACATATAAAATATTTTTATTTGAAAAACACATTCAAATAAACATTTCGCATTGACCCCGTCGGGAATTGAACCCGCGACCTTATGCACAGCAACCCAACGCGCTACCGCTCACCACGAGGCGGACAAAATATATATCACACCGTTTTCGCTGATTTTAACAAACTCTACGTTACAAGCGAGAATTTAAAAAATAGCACTCTTTTCCGATTTTTTTCAAGCAAGCTTAATTAATCAAATCGTGTAAAAATATCGTCCCTTTTCATTTATCATTTCCCTTGAGTTTCAAAATGGCAGTGCTTAAACAAATCGCATTTCCCGCCACGTTTTTCTCAAGCAAACCGGGGCATCAAAATGAGAGTGTTTCAACTCGTAAATAAAAATATGTGTCATTTTTACGAATGAAAAACTTAGCCAAGAAATTCAAACCCTACCACTCTTCCTAATCCACATCCAATGGTGCTAAGGGCACTGCACTGATACACAACGTGTAGTGAATCCTGATAGTTTTTTACATAAGGCAAGATTATAAGTCTTACACATCAGCGTAATAAAGGCCAAAATATCTCATATAATTTCAAATAAATTGAGTGATTTGGCAAAAACTATACTAACCGAATTTAGTATTAAACGTTGGTAAAAATGAAATATTTTGTTAATTATTACGACATTATTCGCGTCGTGGTGTAGTTGTGAGCATGTAGGCTACTATGCGTGATGTTGCGGGTTCGATTTCCGATGAGATTAATGCAGAATACTGATCTCAATATTTTTTTATTATCCGCTCCCAATGTGGAGCACATGGAATCCAAAAACTGCCTCCAGGCCAAGCGATCGGCCGCCAGCTCCCGCGCAATTCCCAAGTCAAGTCCACGTCCCGTAGCTCTGGCAGCAAACTGCCGACGAATTGTCAACAGTGGACGACCAGGACGCTGAGAACCTGATGCCTTGTGAAATAGGCGAGCACGGTTAAGGCTCTCGGGAGGCATACGTAGTATGTGGCTGAGCCAGCCGAAACGCCTTCGCCGGATGACAGTAGATACCAAGGGTTGCTGTGTCCGTTGCCTCACTTCTGTGTTCCTTACAAAGTCAAACCACTGCACACCAAATATTCTTCTAAGACACCTATTCTCAAAACTCAGAAGTCTGCTATTTCAGGCCCTGTTTAGGTGCCATGATTCGAAGCCATAGAGGAGAACAGGTGTGATGCAGTCACTTACTTTGTAGTTTTCCATAATTATGAAATGAAACATACTGTATTTTAAGCTGTTTGTGTTTTAAAAAAGCTGCTTATGTCTGCTTAAGTCAAACCACCCAAAATCAATAAAAATCGTATGTCAATGCTGCACCCTATAAGGGAGTTTATTATTAGTAGAAGCAAAATAATTTATTACAAGAAATATTATAATTTTTTATCTGAAATGTTTAATTGCAATAAGCAATTTGTTAACGGTTTAATTGATGTCACAATGCAATCTTTTGCTCTTCGTCTTCATAAATTTTGAGTTGTAGGTAGGTTGGTAAAAGTCTTACGTTTAAGCGCAAATAGACCAAAAACGTACGTAATTGTATTGGCTTCTAGACCGACGCTCATTACATGTCGCGACCTTTTAATTATATTTGTATATGGACCCTGGCGAATTTGCTGGCCTGATCAAAAGTAATTATTATCAGTAGGGGGCGCCACGATATCTGGGAAGGGGGGAGGGGTGATTTATACAAGGGTTGCATGTTAGCAACGAATCATTTTTATAAGCCATGCAAGAATTTTACTTGTATGTTTGAGACAACTGCCTTAAGAGCATACTCCACCACGTGACTTGTGGCCGCTTTTCCATAAAAACGTTTTCCTCAATTTTTTCCCTGGAATGGAGTAGTGGTCGCCGCATTCAACAGTATGAAAGCTGTCTGGAGATCGGATGTTTACTCGGTTAAAACAAAATTTCTGCATACAAAAACTCCTGCATCACACCTGTTCTCCTCTATGGCTGCGAATCGTGGCACCTAACCAGGGCCCAAGATAGCAGACTTCTGAGTTTTGGGAGTAGGTGTCTTAGAAGAATTTTAGGTGTGCGGTGGTTTGACTTTGTAAGGAACACAGAGGTGAGGCAACGGACACAGCAACCCTTGGTATCTACCGTCATCCGGCGAAGGCGTTTCGGCTGGCTAGGCCATATACTACGTACGCCTCCCGAGAGCCTTAACCATGCTTGCCTATTTTACAAGGCATCAGGTTCTCGGCGTCCTGGTCGTCCACTGTTGACAATTCGTCGGCAGTTTGCGTCAGAGCTGCGGGAGGTGGAATTGAATTGGAAGGATGCACGGGAGCTGGCGGCCGATCACTTGGCCTAGAGGAGGTTTGTGGATTCCATATGCTCCGATGATGAAGATATCGACCAGATGCGTGTTGTATCGTCATATTTTTGAAATAATTTAAATATCTCTTTTAACAAATAATTTTTTTTTTTTAATAAGACAATACAAACACGCATCTGGTCGATACATAAATTGTGTGAAAAAGTAATTGCTCTAATGTTAAATTCCAGGGAGAAAATCGAGGAATACGTTTGTATGGGAAGCGGCCGCGAGTCGCGTGGTAGAGTATGCTCTTAAAGTCAATCTGATTACGTCATTTCCCATTCATAATGCAAAATGTAACGTATGTTTATTAGCGTTGCAAATAATACAATGCAAAGAAAAGGCGTTTTAGCTATGGAAGTAACTGTAATTTAGAAATAATTCACATCAAGCTTTTTACTGTAATAATGAAACTCATCAATCATCATTACCTACACCGTTTAACATTTTAAAAGTTATTCAATTGAACATAATTTAAGTATTTTAATTTTATTTAAGTTAAATTAATATGGTCTTGCCAGCCGAAACGCCTTTGCTGGATGACAGTAGATACCAAGGGTTGCTCTGTTCGTTGCCTTACCTCTGTGTTCTTTACAAAGTCAAACCACCGCACACCTAAAATTCTTCTAAGACACCTATTCTCTGCACTCAAAAATCCGTTAGGTGCTCAGAAGTCCATTGAAGTAGGTATATATATTTACTCCCGGTCTTGGGATAAATCCAAATTTGTGTACAAGTATTTGAATGTGTAAAATTCCTGGTCTAAATATAAGTAAAATAAAATTGCAGAGTCATCTGCAGGCGATTACTAGTAATTAATTTCACTCTGTCAGAGTCTTAATTACAAAAATGAAATAATTTGCTAATAACAACTTAACTTCAATATCAATGCATAGATGGAGCTTTTATCGCGCTGGTGAATGATTCTCGATTCGTAACATGTATACGAAATAAAAAATGTTACCTGGTGTGGATATTCGCTAATAAGCGTAATGGGGAATGTTGTAGTACATAAAATGGCTACTTAACCCAGCCATTGACAGTTCATAAGCCCTGTAAACGCTCGAATATCCATATTTCTGAATTTGAAAGAATTCTACCTCATCTCTGTAGGGATATAAAATGAAGTATATTTTTACGTATTTAGTTTGATTAGAATAATTATTAATTATTACAGTAAGTATAAATTATTTTTCTAGATTATCCGGTGAAAAATGTCCATTCTATTTTATACATTAGGCTAACTTGAGAACTTTAAAGTTTATTTCCTTCGGTTGTAATGACAACATCTGTCAAAACAGGAAACCAGAAGTTCTATGCAGGCAGTAAGGAAATCAGGGAAGTTTCAGTAGATGATTGACGACACTTTGTTGCAACAGATGTTGGAGTCAGTACAGGCTTTAAATAAATGATCAAGTATTTCCTCAGTATAATTCAACTTCAAAAGTCATCATCATTTGTGTCTTGAAGAGAGAGTCAAAATTAAATTCTTAATAAATTATCTCAATTTTTTATAAAATATGTTCGAAATAGCCCCGATAAACTGTGCTTTATTTATAAACAACAATTTGAGTGTGTCCAAATACTCAATGGATGACAGAGAGTGTTCACATGGGAAGCGTCGTGCCGTTTCACTGTATATATACAAGTTCTGATAATTGGCAGATATGGATATCAAATACTAGGTGAAATGAGGAATGTCGTAATACATCAAGATATCTATATTCCCTTCCAAACTTCTCGTCTCTGTTGAGATGCCAAATTGAGCTTTATTTATTTTGATTTATGTTTTTTATTGACATTACTTGGTGGAATTCCATGATTAAATTATTAATATAAAACTAATTAAAGTTAAATAAAAAATAGTTGGTACACTTCCACTTTTATTTATTTTTACCAGTTAGCACTTTCAACCTGTAACATCTATATTTTTTATTTAACTTTAATTAGTTATGTATTAATAACTTTATTTATTTATTTAGAACTTATATACGGGACCTTGACTCATATCAATTCTTTATTTTAAGTGCTTTCACACAAACATCATGTTAAGATTACGCAGAGAGCATCAGAGTCCAAGCTTAAATCGAGAGGCGCTCAGTTTACACCCGCGCTGTGCAAGCGGGTTTCCTGCAAGGCATCGGACCCTCCATTTACATAGCAAGTGTACAATGGCGGGTTTATTGCTTTTAAGCAATATCTTCCAACCAAGGGCAGGCTTATTTTTTTTATACAATATCTTCCAACTAACCCTTTATCATGAATTATGTCATTTCAAAATTTTTATACTATGAATTTTTCCTTTATTTTCTCTCTTAATGGTACATAAAATAATCTCTTAATGGTACATAAAATAATCTCTTAATGGTCTTAATGGTACATAAAATAATCTCTTAATGGTCTTAATGGTACATAAAATTCTACACCAAATGCTGGATTGATCATCATGTAAAAAATGACCAAAATGTACTGTAATTAGTGCCCCAGTTCAGTGCCAAGGAAAATAGTAGAAATGCGATCTCTCAGGCACACATGTGGTAAAACTATGTATGATAGGGGCGGCATTTACGCCGAAATTAAAAAATTTAAATGAGATTTTTCTTTAGCCTGTAAGCCTTGTGATGTTTTTCCTTGTTATTGGGTCCTTGGCCTGTTAATTCAAATTATATGTCTTCACTTTAAAGCTAGATAGTAAATGTGAAAAAATGTATATTAATAAGTCCCTCACCAAGCACAAGAGCCTGTCTTTTTTATTGGTGAGGTATAGCGTTAAGTTCCAATATTGTACCTGTAATTGTCTAAGTATTGTATTATTTTATTTGTAAAAATATGAAATAAATATTTAAAAAAAGAAAAAAAAAGAAATATCTATGCTTTTTTATTTCAGCACGTAAACGAAACATTGACCCCTTGTCAAAACATTTTCAAGCAAAGATTCATAAAAGTATTACTGATGCTTGTGAAGAAAATATAACTGTCTTACACTAACAATATTATACAGAAATAGCATGGTTTTCCAAATGTATTATTTGTTAAAACACAAATACTTGTTATTTCTAATATCAAAGTCCTAACAAGGCGGAAAAATAACGACGTAAGTTCGCTTAATAAAAAATAATGGTACATGTTTTGTTTTTTTCCATTTTGTTGTCAGATTTAACAAACATGTTTTTTGCTTAGCAAAGATATAAGGAAACTTTGACTTTTATGACCGTCCAACTCTTTTTACTAGCTTCCTACTTATTCCATGTTTGGATTTTTAGGTGCATAGAACTACAATGGCAGCGTGTCTTGATCGTTAGTTATTTGAACACATGATGAATAGTTTTACTGTCGTGTCTCCACCTTTTTTATATCTTGTGCCCTTTTCGGCACAAGACACCTTTGTAGGTTCTTCGTTATTAAAGCCTTTTTCTTTATCTGTTACACCCATTGATTTATAATACACTTAGATTCGCCTTGCAGAGTAAATTATTTAGAAAAAGTAATGACACGAAGATTCCGTACCGCAATACACTTACACGGGTCGACCTATCAGAGCCCTTCGACTGCCGGCAAGCATCCGCCCACACACCGCAAAAGGTATGGGCTATATATAGGGTTACAGTAACAGTATACAATACTAACCCGTTCCTTACGAGGAGCGTTCATGAATTTTACCATGCATCTAAAATGACTTTTTTTTCTTGTGGACGGGCTATTATTTAAGAAGAAAACTTTCTTTGAATAATAATTATTTTAGGCTATGTAAACAAATATAAATAAACACTTGCGTGTGGAAAGTTACACCATATTTTTCGTCAATTTTATCCGTACGGTTTTTACATGGTTTTACTACATTTTGGAATGTTTTCTGAACGTCCGACTCGGCCGGCGGTTAAAGAAATACTGAATACGCGTCTGGCGGAGTTAGAGGTTTTGGCGGAGTTGAAGTGTCATTCATTTTTTGGGTTCAGTTCAAATCTAAGTGTATTAATAAATCAATGGTCACACCATTTATTCACAGACGGATGCTCAATTAAAAACGTCTTGTCCACACAAGATTTGAAACTTGAATGCCGGCGTGAACCCGCTGTGTAGGTACTAATACAGCCCCTACCTATTCTACACTATCATATTATCGTGGTGTACAAACACCACACTAACGCTTCAATGCTAGTCCAAGATATAACGTATGAATTCTATTTATGTTAAAAATTATATAAAAATAAATGTATCTCATTAAACCTGCGATTCTACTGTCATCCAGCGAACATGTTTCGGCTGGTTATGCCATATACTACGTATGCCTCCCGAGAGCTTTAACCATGCTTGCCTATTTTACAATGCATCGGGTTCTCGGAGTCCTGGACGTCCGCTGTTGACAATCCATCGGCAGTTTGCGTCAGAGCTGCAAGATGTAGGCCTGACTTGGGTGGATGCACGGTAACTGGCAGCCAATTGCTTGGCTTGGATGCAGTTTGTGGAATCCATATGCTTCACAATAGTGAAGTGTAAATTAGTAAGAAAAAGTTACATTTTGGAAGATCATTCCGAGTGCTATGTATATTGACAACATTAATTTTAGGGCAGTAGTTTTTTATGATAAATGCAACTACTATAACTTTCCCTTATCCGCACCTAATAGTGCATTGGTACACCAAGTGCAGTGTATCTCCATCACATACCATATTGAATCATTCAGCACATACAAGTTTGAAACACAATTTTAACTCTCAGCTTCATGGCCACTAAACACGTAATTCAATAAACCTCCACATTCCAAAATTTCGATCCACAAAATTCGGTAAAAAATCCCTAATGAACATTTCTCGATCCCAATATAGTAAACTACCCTATGAAGTAAAAATAAATCAATCAATACATAGCAGAGCCCTTAGAGATTTGTATTTAAATATGTTTTTTAATGATAGTTATGATGTATAGGATTAAGATTGAATGTGTTAATTTTGTATCGTGTTTCTTATTCGTGTTTGATTGTGCAATATGTAATTAAAAATGTAAGTATATAATACTGGTCCCAAAATGGGTTTTTATAACTCCTGGGAATATAATACGTGTATGTTTTATATAAATAAAAGTTTAAAAAAATAAAAATTAACCATAAAAAAATTACATGAAGGTAGGATGATTAGTTTTACGCTTCCGTCAAACATGAATTATTTATTTAAAAAAACACATGTAATTAATATTTCTATGTTGCACGATAGCCAAAATGCGCTACCCCTATGCTACGAGGCGGACACATTAAATTATACAAATACAAAAAAGGCGGAAAACTATTTGAAATTTCTCTAAAGGTTTACTTCTCGTTTTGATTCATTCAATAATTTCTATTGATTTGTTCGGAAACAAGGCCAAAGTTAGAATTTCCCCTACAGCGCAAAGTATTTTGAATATCAATATGTCTATTGAAAACTTTTTCAGGATTCTGAATCCTACCTGAAAAGTTCGACCGAGATTGGCTGAATGTAAGGCCCCCAGGTTTGTTCAGGCCCTATCCGACCCCTGATTTGGGGTCGAGATATGCCCAGAGAAGGATGAAGTTATTCGTAAACTTTTATCATAAGTAAGACGAGACTAAAATAAAGAAAAATCTGAATTCCAGGCGATGTTAGTTTTGAATGGAGCGATGTCTTTTTATTGAAAAAACTCTGGCATTTGCAAATATTTCAGGCAAACTGCGTGCCTGAAATTCGAAATCTTATCGGTTATCATTCAAATAAAGTATTTTTCAAGTCAAAAAAAATCTCTACACACACGTTTTTTTAAAAGTACTTTCATACTTTTATTACATTAAAAAACTTTTTTTAGAAATACCTTTTTTCACATTTCACAAAAAAAATATCAATACAACCTGTTTTACATATTCTATTGTATTTGCAATGAAAGCCCCACCCTTTCCTTAGACTGCTTTAAAGACTATTGAGTCTTTTTTCAGTCCAGCCAACTCTACTGATCTTTTCAACAAGCTAAACCGCGATTTTAAGATTGTTAGTGTGATAAAAAAATACGGATGAATTTACCATTATGTACGCGAACAAATGCTTTCATTGTACCCCTATTACTGTCTCGGCTTATGTATTATAATTGACATTGTTTCCATCACCCAAACCAACCAGATTCGGCCAAAATTTAACAGTGGTAGGGATCTTAGTTTCTATCCCGATCATTGTTTATTAGTAATTACAACCACCCGTGTGGAGACCGGTATCCCGCCTCGCCAGGCCCCCCCATCCCAGACATCCACCCGTGCATCCGCGGTCAGGGTCTCAATGGAGGGGGGATTAGGGAAAAGAGGGGAGGGGACAGAACGCATGTGTTCATCTCACACTATCATCCTATTATCTTATCTGGCAGACACTATTTCATACGTCCCCTGCCGTACCTTATCACAATACTTATCCAAAGACCATCCTATCCTTACAAAAGACACAATACAATTGAGGTGAGGGATGGGACATAATTTGAGACCTCCACGCACGCACACACAAACAGCCCGGGACGGGCCGCCCGTGCGAAGGCACACCAAGTCCCCCCCAGGGACTACCCCACTAAGCAATCTATTAGTTCTAGATACTTCCTTTTACGGGACGAAAAATTTCATTGTATTGTATTTATTAAAAAAACTGTACAAAATAATAATTTTACGTCAAATATTTACGAAATCATAGCGGATAGGGCATTGCATGGTTACGCCAAGTTGGTTATATAAAAGCAAGATGGTCAATCTTACTCTTCAGCGTCAATTTGGTATCACAAAAAAAGTTTTTTAAGTGAGAAAGTACGTTAAAAAAAATTGTACATTATAACGACCCAGTCGAAAATTGAATCCAAGACCTCATGCATTGTAGCCTGAAGCGCTAACTACTAGTGTATCCTTAATATTCTAACTAACTAACCATCACGCCATTTCCTTGAAGGGGTAAGCAGAGAGGATAAAACGCCACACCACTCTGTCCTGGCACACTTCTCTTGCTTCCTCCACATTCATACATCTTCTCATGCACGCACGTCGATTACTCCAACTTTTTACATGCCCACTTGTTTTACTTGATCATGCCATGTCTTTCTCGGCCTTCCTCGATTTCTACATCCAGGCACAGTCGCATCATATATTTTTTTAGCCGTTCTTTCATCATCCATTCGCTCTACATGACCGGACCATCGTAAAAGACCTTTCTTAATTTTGTCGATAATGCTTTTCTCAGCCTTGCACTCTGCTCTAATTTCAACAGTTGTACACCTATCATACATGGTCTTACCACACATTCGCCTGAGAGATTGCATTTCAACTGCATTCAATCTTTTTTCATATTCCTCTCCTTAATATTCAAAACTTCAATATCAACATTCTTATGATGACAACCATTGACATGAATCCATATGCTCCACGTAGGGAGCGGATATGGAATGATGATTATGACATAATCACATCGTGATGACACTCCTATTTAAACATAATATTGGTATTTACGCTTTATGGAATACGTTATTATTCTATAAAACTAAAAATGAGAAAACAAAAAGTAAATTAATCATTTCATATTTGCCTGGACAGCATGATGTGGCGTTCTATCTTCGCATTCTACCCCTGTAATTAAATGCGGCTCGACTGTGAAATCAACTTCCAAAAAGGAAGCCGTAACAGTCACTCCTTTTAAAACATGGCTGAAAAAAAAAAATCCTATCTCTTCCTTAAATTTTATTCCTGTTTTTACCTCCCTTCTCTCCTAGGCAGATATTGAGTGTGATAATATGCATATGTATGCATTGAAAAGTGTTTTTTTCTGTTATTTTGTTTACGTTACATACCTGCGCTGCCTTATTTTATTGATTGGTTGGAAGAAATTGACAACTAGGCTATAAGCCCTCCAATGTACACCATTGTCTTTACAAAAAGTTAAATAAATAAATGGTATTATTATTATTATTTTGAATAATTTATATAGCGCCGTTTTTGTATACATATACCTCAAAGGCGCTTCAAATATTGAATTTAAGGGCTCGGGAAATTTAAAATGAGTGAAAATTTAATTTCTGAGTAGAAAATACCATTATCAAAATTAATCAAAAGATTTAGAGAACATATAGGTTTTAAGTTTCTTTCAAAACATCACTTCACTCCCACAGTTGCGTACCTACTTCTGGTGGGAGAGCATTCCAAGCCACAGGGCCCGCAACCGCAAAAGCGCGCTTTCCAAATTTTGTGAGCTGTTTACGGATCGGTACTAAAACCCTGCCTATAGCTGTAGATGTATGATGGTTAGTTAGTCATAAACATGTTGATGAATGTAATTAGGTATCTATGAGCCATTTCTTCATTTTAAATAAATGAGAAAAAAATAAATATAAAATAAGAACTGTTGCTCGATCACAGATCACTATCGACTCGGTAATAAGCGACGTGATAACGATTTCTTACCCATGGATGTTCAACGTTTTCGCGATTACAATGGAACACGCGTTAAAAGTTATAGATCGGGATTATTAAACGAGCGCTACTAGTCGCGAGCCATTTCCCGAGATATATCTTATTCGCACATATCTTCATTCAATCTTTCTCGAGTGCCGTATTGCATTTAGCCGGTTTTCGGCAAGCCAAACACTGAGAAAAGCAGTCGACATAATAAACAATCCGACAAGCGCGTTAATTTGACGTTTGACGTACGGCCGCGATATCGCGTGCATCGGCTCCGCTCGGCTCAGATCGGAAATGCTCGGCTCGGCAAACGTGGTATGGAACGTATGTTCTTTGTGATCGGTCAAATCGTTAGCGTTAGCACGTGGTTAGCACGTTTTTAACTATGTCGATAGTTATCCGTGATTGAGCTCCTGGTATAAAAACCAAGGAGGAATCGCTGTTATAATTATAAGTATAAATACATTAACCCATTTAGACCTGAAACTATTTTTGTCACAATTTTATAAAATTTTTGTTTTTAATAGAATTAAGGACGTTAGTAAATCAACTAAAAAATACGTAAAAAAAAATTTTGTGTAAGGGTACGCATGAAATGAAGTTAAAAATTAATTTCAGCTCAGTTGCCACTTCAGAAAATTCATTTAATTTGTATTTCCCACTTGGTTACGTCGATATCAACTTGAAACCTATTATTATTTATTAATCGAATTATTTTTGGTCAAAATAATACGAACAGTGTGGATGTGTAAAAACGTTAATTGATCACAATTCCCAGTCACTTACGTTGTTGAAAAAATCACGCGTCATCACTTAAATATCAAAATTGGTCGATCATGTTTTCAATATTCACATCCAATGATTTTGAATTTCATGCAAATATGCCGTTGTTTTTGTGGCACACTGTACTTGTGATTGATTTTAACTCGGTAATAGTTGGGACTTGTTTCGAAATTATATAGGTACAACTTTATTTTAATACACGTTGGCACGCAACGCTTGTAGATTTACGATATTACTGGTTTTAATTTTACCTACACATTAAAAATTATTTCGGTATCTGATATCATACTTGAAATTTTGAATTAATTTTGGTAGAATTTCGTTGAAAATAGACAAGATATAAGACAGAATTAGACAAAAAATGTCCTTTATTCGTCTTGTTTATGAAAAAATTGTAAAAATTCAGTTCTGGGTTCCATCGCAGCTCCTTTTTTCACATTTAAGCTATCAAACAATTTAGCATTATCACACTGTGTTTATTTATATCAAAATAAATAATTATTTTGTTTATTTAGCAAGAAAAAATGTTATCACACGTTGAGTGAAATTTAAAAAAAAACCTTGAATACGTAATATTTTTTACAAGACAAATGATTTTTTCAACCCCTGCGTGGAAATTTCCTGAAAATTTGACACCCTTAAATATAAAACGCTAAATGATAAATTGCAAGCATAAATTGCACTCTCAGAATTTTTGAGACATCGAAAAATTAATGTTTTAGCCCTTAACTCTTCGAGGAACCATAGTGAAAGAATGTTGATAATTGAACGTTATGAAACACGAGGATATAAGGTATTAAAAAGCAAGATTGGCTATATATATATACCTCAAGGGCGCTAATAATATTTTTTTTACGTAAAATAATATTGTGTAAGTCTTTTTCGTGATATAAAAATAGTTGACTTTTTATATTATTTTATATAAAGTAATAAACCGTAAATTTAATACCTTTACTATGATTTTATCACTAGAATAGTCTATTTTGAGAAGGACTGTACACTGTCGTTTATTTTACACATCTGTCAAAGGGATATTTCCGTTACTGTATCCTGTGACGTCACGCCCGTGACCAAGTTAAAAATTCAGATTGTTGATAAATTTAGTCTATCATCACAAAGTATTAATAAAACGCTTGCTGTAATTAAGTATAATATATATTTTAGCAATTGTTCAGAAGTAATAATAATTTATTGTTAGAAAATAATGTCAACGGAACATGATGGGTGCTTGAGCTTTAAGCTCATTTTCAGTACTAAGGCTTTCTCTTAGGTTCCGGGAATAAAAGGCTTTGTCGAGACCTCACTATATAAGAGCCATTAAAACAATCCTTTTTGTCTCTCAGGCTAATTTTATTATCAGCTAAGCTTTATTGATTGTGAGATTTTGATCTAGGTAAGGTGATTAATAAAACACAAGTAAATTTATGGATCCTCTAAATTATTTATTTCTTGTACAAATCACTCAAAGCAGATTCACAAAAATACAAAAATGAATATCCTGATTACTTATTTAGAACATGTTTTACAAAGCCACCACCAAGGTTAACTGATAAAATATTTTGGTAATAGTTTAAGGGATTAACAATAATTGAAAGGGGCGGAAGAGGGGAGAATGAGGTAACCATTATTGTAATGAAATATCTAGTGATGCGCATAATCGGCTATTTAGATAATCGAATAATTCATCGAATGATAGACTGATAATCGGTTACTTGAAATATCAATCGAATCATTGACGAATTGCGACTTTTTTGCCAGAAGTATACTTTTCATTATTTTGAAAAAGGCTTTTTGCAATAATGGGTCTTAAACACCTATTGAATTGAAATTTACATATTTTCAATAAATTTATATAGTTTAATCTAAAAGATACAATAAACAGTAAAGTAGGATACATGATGAAAATCAAATAATATGAATAAAATAACTAACTAACTAACTAACCATCACGCCATTTCCCCGTAGGGGTAGGCAGAGAGGATAGAAACGCCATACCACTCTGTCCTGACAGACTTCCTTTGCTTCCTCTACATTCATACATTTTCTCATGCACATACGCCGATTATTCCGACTTTTCACATGACCACTTTCAAGTACTTGACGTACTTGGTCATGCCATGTTTTTCTCGGCCTTCCGCGGCTTCTACATCCAGGCGCACTTGCTTTTAAACTTATTTTAGCCGTTATTTCATCACTCATTCACTCCGCATGACCAAACCATTGTAAAAGCCCTTTCTTAAAAAATAAAATAAAAATAATAATTTTTGAATAAAATAATGTTTGGAATAATAATAAAATAAAAAAATGCATTGATATTTCGCATGCCTGCTTATCTCGTCCCAATAGAAAACGCATTTGCATATTTATTGCAAAACTGCATTCGCAGATACGAGACCTAAATGGTGTTTGGCGAACTAGAATGGTATTCATAATATTACCATTTATCGCGTGCAACTGCATGTAATACTGGTAGGATGAAATAAAATATGCACTACGCTGGAAATTCGTTTTGAATTTTCCCACTACATTAAAAAAAAGTATCATTTTAAGCATGACTCGTATGTGTTAAACTAAAATTTTAGTAAACCTACCTACCAACTTGATAATCATAAAATCTTTTCTTTATATGCAATACGGTAATTAAATACGACAGGAGAAAATTCCTGATCGGGTCGAGAGCTTCAAATACTTGGGAGCGTACATGACAGAAAACGGCAGAGTTCAGAAAGAAACGAGAGTGTGGCTTGGAGTAGCGGGCGCCGCATTCAACATTATGAAAGCTGTCTGGAGATCGGATATTTACTCGGTTAAAAACAACTCACCACCTTTATGACTCCTGCATCACACCTGTTCTCCTCTATGGCTGCGAATCGTGGCACCTAACCAAGGCCCAAGACAGCAGACTTCTGAGTTTTGAGAATAGGTGTATTAGAAGAATTTTAGGTGTTGACTTTGTAAGGAACACAGAGGTGAGGCAACGGACACAGCAACCCTTGGTATCTTCTGTCATCCGGTGAAGGCGTTTCGGCTGGCTAGGCCATATACTACTCATGCCTCCCGAGAGCCTTAACCATGCTTGCCTATTTTACAAGGCATCAGGTTCTCGGCGTCCTGGGCGTCCACTGTTGACAATTCGTCGGCAGCTTGCGTCAGAGTTTTGTGGGACGTGGACTTGACTTGAAAGGATGCACGGGAGCTGGCGGCCGATCGCTTGGCCTGGAGGCAGTTTGTGGATTCCATATGCTTCACATAGGGAGCGGATATGGTATGACGATGATGATGATAAGACTTAAATACTTGTTTCAAAGTAATTTCCAAAATAACACGTCTGCAGCGATATCACGAAAAAAACACAAATGATTAGAAAAATAGTAATTACGTTAATTTAATAGTGAGTTAATTTTCACATAATCTTTGGTTGTACTAAGTGTTTTTTTCACTTTATTTTACAATTCTTACCCTTAAGTGGCATATGAGGAATAAGTATGTATTTATTTGGTCATATCGTATTTCTATTTTCACAAAAAGCTTTATATAATATATCTCTGATCCTTAAATGTTGGATTTAATATTCAAGCAGGAAAAAGGACTACCATTTTAAGGCAGGAAAAAATATATCGCATTTTTCTTAAGAGTCCTTGCTTCTATTTGCATTACTCAGAGAAAAGGAAGAAAACAAACAAGGAACAATAGATGCAAGGGAAGAAAATGATATTCAGATAAAGGATCTTGAAGTAGAAGTGTGGCTTGGGACTCTAACAAAAGCTCTGGAGTAAGTTGTTAATGGAAATTCTGTGGGTGATAGTTTGTACTTGCAAGGCTTAGAGAAAGCTTGAATTTCAATATTCGTAGATAAGAAAATTGCTTATTGTAATATTATATTTATTGAATATTTCACGAGAAATAAAGAGAATTTTATGCATGTAGTTGGTTCTTGTTAAGCTTAGAAAAAACCTAAAATTTAAATATTCTTTTAAGATAGGGTACACGTTGATAACAATAGTACAATATATCTTACAAGGCTTAGAAAAAGCTTGAATTTAAATGTTCGATAGATCAAATTATAAGATAATTATTTAATCCAAATTTTATTTATTTCATCTAAACCATACAGTCTTTTTCCATTAAATTTAAAAGAATTTCTTATAATTTATTTTGCAATATTTCAATAGAGATGACAAACCTTTTTTATTGGAAACATGGATATTCCAGTCCAATATCATGGCCCTGGTTAGCCCTGGCCTTTAAGTATTTAATAAAGATATCTTCTTACACGGGTTTACATGTAAAATATATATCTTCTTAAAAAGGGTTTCTTACAAGCGCCCTTGAGGTAATAGTTTACAAAAACAGCGCCATAGAAATTATCCATTATTATTATTTACTTAAAATAATCACAGAAAATGCTAATCATCTATTTTTTCTTATTAATAAAATATTTTTAAGTAAATTGCAATTTCTGGTCCAAAAATGTAGATCTTGGTGCTTGTTTATTAAAAAGTAATTAATTGGCACTTATTGTATGAAAAAAGTAATTAATTGGCACTTATTATTAACCGACTTCTCCAAGTATAGGGTCGGGTGTCGTTAGTTGGATAAGTCTAATGGGTCGTGTATTTATTGAAAATGCCTGCAAAAAATATAGCTATGTAATTATTAAAAATTTGGTATGCTGTAAATTCTAAATTTGTGAAATCAAACTTATGTATAATACTACAATGCCCTGACTCGACACGGACTATCTAGTGAGTCAGGGCCAGATCATTGGCATGGGTCTCTACTGATTGAGTCGCCATCCCATTATTGTGATTATTAAATATGTGAAATGTAATAAATAAATAAATAAAAATATCAGATATTATTGATATCTCAACAGAGACAGAGAAGCTCTGGAAACGAATGTGGGTTATCTAGGCGTTTACAGGGCTTATGACCTGTCATTGGCTGGGTTAAGTGGCCACTTGACGTAATTACAACATTCCCCATTCCGCCTGTCATCTGACAACCATGTATGACAAATTTTTGAAATTGTATATATCTAAGATGTAAAGAACAATCCGCTTGCGAGTTGTTATTTCGAATGTAATTAATGACAGGTCATAAGCCCTGTAAACGCCTAGATAACCCACATTCGTTTCCAGAGCTTCTCTGTCTCTGTTGAGATATCAATAATATCTGATATCAGCCCAGCATGGGTATAATCCAGTAATTTGTCTACAAGTATTTGTATTCATTCAAAATGTTGTTCAAAAATAAAAATATATAAATTCTGTGTATTTAGGTATATAAAAGGTGCGTGTACCGTTTGTATTATAATGAATGAAAAAATTTAAATAAATAACAAATGTACGATGCTATAACACTCACCCTTAACCCTGCGGTAGGGGAACGTTTGGCAATACGGTCACCCGCTTCAATACACATGTGAGGGTATCGTGGCCCTGGTCGGTTGTGGACGTGACGGGAATTGGGAACACCTTGCAGCTTGCATTTGTGGTCTGTTTTGGAATGAAGGTATTGTGGCCTCGCAGATAAGACAAGTTTTTGACATACTTGTTTTATTTGCGAGAGCTTTATTTTTTTTCTACCATCTAAATCCAATAACAGGAAAAGTAGCAATTCAAACATTTTAAAAATCAATTTGTAACAAATTAAAAAAATGGCACTCAGCTTCAATAACCAATAAGTAATCAGAATAAATTAATACCAGTCAAGTGAATATCAGGTTTTACATTACGTTAAAGACACTTCAAAATTCTTATATAATAGTGTTGCTATTACAATTCGACATCTCAACAGAGATGAGAAATTTGGAAGGGAATATGGATATCTAGGCGTTTACAGGGCTTATGACCTGTCATTGGCTGGGTTAAGTGGCCACTTGATGTATTACAACAGTCTACAAGTATTTGGACACACACAAAATGTATTTTACTAAGCATTGTTCGTGATTTCGTATTTTTATGGGAGTTGATTCCTGAGAATTACTTAAATTTGCTATTTTACACTAAACTAAAAGTGATCGAGATACGGTATGAAATGAAATTTCTAGTATTAGGAATAAAACAAGACTTGAGAAAATCGCACTTTCGATGATAAAATAAATTTCGAGGATTATACTTAATATACTTAAATCGTTTTAAAATCGTAAAAAATCACCAGTTCTCTATTTTTCGCGCAAATTTGATTTTATTGGCTGATTATTAATTAGAAATCGGGAAAAAACATATTTATATTGACTGATCTATTCCTAAAGTTGTGTTTAGTAAATTTATATATATTATATATATATATATTATATATATCATATCAAATCAACCAATTCAGAGAGTTAATTCTGTGCGTGATTTAGGAGTAATACTTGATAAAAAACTGACCTTTGAAGATCACTTTGACAACATTACAAGTCGTGCACACAGAAACCTTGGTTTCGTTCTTCGTACATGTCAGGTATTCAGTGATATTGGTTGTATTAAAATGGTGTATTTTGCATTTGTTCGTAGCTTACTTGAATATGCTTCTTGTGTTTGGTCTCCTAACTATATAACACATAAAGAAAGATTCGAAAAAAATCCAATGGACTTTCCTAAAGCACCTTAATTGGAGATGTAAGTTAAACGATCTTAACTACAAGTCTTCTTGCAAGAAGCATAACATTCTTAGCTTAAGTGATCGTCGTTTACAATTGGATATGGGTATTCTTCATGATATTGTTAGTGGACGCCTAGATAGTGAGACACTAGTTTCCGGAATAGGCTTCAATACACCAGCTTACCGTACTCGTCACACATCAAAATCATTATTTCACGTACCAGTGGTGCGTACGAATTATGCTCAAAATTCCCCTCTTATACGCTTAGTTAGAGAATATAATTCTAAATTCAATACAATCGACCCATTTATATGCAATAAAACAAGATTCAAATTACAAGCTGCAAAACAATTTAATAGGTTCCAATTAGAGCTATTTTTATTTTTCGTTTTTTATACACATTTTCATTCTCATCCATTATTACATACTTATAATCATCCATCACACACTCCTCTCTCATTCTCACCCACTATAACATACATTATATACACCACCACCACACACTCCTCTCTCATTCACACCACCACTCACACATACACAATTACACTTTTTCTTGTTTGTTATACTTATTCCTGTATACTTGTGGATATCTGTTATTGGTTTATTTTCTTACTGTTTTGTCTATGTTTTATAACCTGTATTTACTGTTGATATCCCAAATAAATAAAATAAATATAAAAAAAAAAATAAAAAAAATTATTTCACAGTAAAAATAATTAAGTTGGGTTTAGTTAATTTATTTATAATATTTCAAAAGTAGTGTTCCAGGATGGAGCAATGTGGCGTTCTATTCTATTTGCCTAATTTTTCGGAGAATTAGATTGATGGTCATTTAGCAAACTAAATGCAACTTAGGAACTGAAGCAACTTTAAAAAAAAAAAAAAAACTTATTTTTTTGACCGGGCGGTGACTTTGTTCGTTTTTCGTTATTTAAAAAAAACAATTTTAGAAAAATCAAAGCAAATTGTAAAATGGGTTTAAAATTACCAAAAAAAAAACATTTATTCCTAACGTGACTTATCATCCAGTATATTGCAAAAGCGAAATTGTTATAATAAATAATTAACCAATGCTCGAATATTGAACTTTATTTTGTGGAAACCTTAGTTAAGTGTGCATTAAAAAACATTTCCGAAGGCTTTTGTTTACCCCATTGTAAAAACGTTTTAACCGGTGCGATATTTTGCAAAACAATGAGTAAACCATTACATTCATTGTTAATTGAATAAATATTTGTTTTTAATTCATTTTAGTGAAATCAGTTAATGAAAATATTCACTTAAATTAAGTAAAACCATAAAATATATTACAGCAATGAAGCAAACAAACAGTTTATTTAAATATCCATTGTAATCCAGTTATTGAAATTTAAAAATCCATTACAATAATTGAGTTCCTATTTTTAATCAACTACTCAAATATAAAACCGACATTTTAAAATAAAACATGATGTGCATATTTAAAACAATATCGGACACATTTTTCATTATCTGTACAACTGTACATACAAATAAATATGCACACTATCTCAGTATAAAAAATAAACTAAAATACCTTTTTTTTCAGCACTTCGCAAAAAAATTATATTTTAAGAAAATTAAATGTATGTTGTATGTATAACTGAGGTATTTAAAATATAAATTGTTTCATCCAAAAAATATATTAACTCTCATAAATAATAAATTTATACTTATATACTAAACAGTTTCAATTAACTGTAACATCAATTTATTGTAAAACGTTTTACATAGGTACTCTAAGAATTTCTTCATTTCTTTTCTTTATAAAACCTTCTTTGAACATTTTACGGTTGTCACTTAGCCACTCTTGTTTTCCCCCATTTATTTACAATACCATGACTCTTCTTGAAACTTTGGCGATCGTATCATGGCCTAAAACCTAATTTGAATGACGCTAAGCCTTGGCAAAGCAATAAATTTCCTCAATTTTCCTTCGAACCGAGTTTTCAGGTTTTCAGGATTCAGGTTTTCAGCGCCGCGTGGTAGATTTTCATGAAACTCCTGAAACTAGCGACACGTTACTGTAATTTCCGGTTTCACAGACGTGAGACATATTTGTTCTAGCTAACACACATGTTTAAGTCACTTCGGAAACTAACTACGACTGCTCTGAAGCCTGGCAATGAATCATATACTTATGCGGAAAATGTTAAATTGTTGGAAAGGAGAATTATTAATGACTGCGAGTGAGCTCCTTATTTAAATACACAACCTTATTATAATTTATTATGGTACATTTTTTACAAAGCTTGAAAATGTGTAGGTTTATCTCTCCTTATTTTTTCTCATTCGCACTTAAATGATCACGATCGCGACGCGATTCGCCAAGTCCTTAGATCAATCGAATAAGGATAATAAAATAGGAAATATATCAATGTTTTTTTTTTGGGTATGAAGTGAAAAAGCTTTCTAGGGCGGGCATGCTGCTTCTTGAACTTATTTTAGTATAAGAGCCAGCTACATTCACACACCCTCACACACACCCCTTTCTTTATACACATACCCAACACCCACCCACCATCAAAATTTAATGGTTTATGTTTCATAATTTTTATTTATTAATAATGTTTTATTGTAACTTCATGTGTTCAAAATAAAAAAGGATAACATTTTGGGCGTGTTCAAATACTTGTACACAAATTTGGATTTTATCCCAAGATGGGAGCAGGTATATGTTTAATTTTAAATCCCTACAGAAATGAGGTAGAATTTTTTCAAATTCAGGAATATGGATAACTATGGATTAATATGGATTATAACTACAAAAATAAAGTAATTTGCTAATAAATGCTTAACTTCAATATCGATGCATAGATGGATCTTTTAACGTGCTGGTGGATGATTCTCGATTCGTAGCATATATACAAAATCAAAAATGTTACCTGGTGTGGATGTTCGCTAATAAGCGGAATGGGGAATGTTGTAGTACGTGAAGTGGCTACTGAACCCAGCCAATGACAGGTCAAAAGCCCTGTAAACGCTCGAATATCCATATTCCTGAATTTGGAAAAATTCTACCTCATCTCTTTAGGGATATAAAATTTTTTTTTTTTTAAAAAAGGACAACATTACAATTATCATAATTATATTATTTTGCGTTTTATAAAGCAAATAAAGAATAGTGATATTTAAAAGTAATTGAATAGCTTTGCACATCCATCTAAATCTATGGGTATATTCAGGAACGACTGCTCTTTTAGTATTCAGTCCATTAAAAGTATTCATATGTGCATTCCGTGTCAATATTCCCATAAAATGGGTCAAAGAATAGTTTGCTGTACCGTACATACATCAAAACTCACATGGCAGATAGGTATGTGAATTGCACAACTTTATGTCTGAAGTTTGCAGGCAAGGGGCGATAGCCCAAAAAAAAAAATTAAATTTTGTGAATAAGTTTTGATTACTAATTATTATATTAGATAACTATTTTCGGAATCACAATCTTATTCGCGACCCGCTTTTTTAAAGACAAGCAAAAACGTTGTGTAAAGAGAAAAATTCATGTAATTTAGGCAATGTTTAGATACTTTTAAAAAATACATAAAAAATTATCTAAATCAACAACAAAGTGAAATCGAAGATTTTTCGCCTTTTTGGGTCACATGTTTTCATTATTTTCTACCCAATTTTCACCATAATCGATTTTTTTTCTTTTAAATGTTCAAAAGCAAAACCAAAAAAACACTCTATATCACATAAATGTGAGATATGTGTGTGAAAGAGACTGTGTGTGAGGGTGACAGAAGATGTACGAACGTGTGTGTGTATGTAGTATGGCTACTGTGTGCCCGTCATTCCCAGTCAGAGCTCTGAGCAGCGTAGACAGTTAAACCTGTATTATAATAAACCCGTCAATATTGTTACAGCCGTGTATTACTAAAAGCCCCCATACCAATACATCACAATAAATCAGGGAGCGGACGCATTAATTTATCGATTCAAAAGTGTCCCGAAGCTACTGCTCACAATTCCCCTCAATGCCTCTGTATTAAAATAACCATAACAATGTTATGTGGTTGGTATTAGTTATACTACTACTACTACTTTCCCTTATCGGCATAGGTCACTGCATTGGTACACCGAGTGCAGTGGATATTGATAATTTATTTGTAACATGAAGGCAAGATGATCAGTCTTACGCTTCGGCGCCAGTGCAAGGTATCACCTATGTGTGTATATGACCACGGCAACCCTTTATCTATTTTTTTTTTCGAATTTCATAAAAAATATTTTTGTAGGTTGATATGGTTATTGAAACGTTTTATCCGTCTCGTGAATTTTATACCAGTCAATTTTAATATGTGGGTATGGAAATAAAAAAATCACAATAGACATTCTATGTTGACCCACGAACAGGCTTTGTGGGATCTTGTTTGTTTTTTTTATGTATTTGTGTATTTATTATGTTTTTTTTTCCATTGATAAATAAATCAAAAGACAAACAAACTAGTAAAATTTTGATTTTGAGGGTTACTTTCCTGTTCCATGACACCGTTGTGTTGATATTAGGTATACACGCCTCAGTTTGCTCCAGCATCGCCTACGTACCGCGTTGCAATACATAACTCAAAGGGTGGTATGTCATGCGGCATGCCGTAACTTTACCCTATCGAATATTCGTCTTCAGAAAGTAATACGCCAATATAAACAGGGTGTCGCGTAAACCGTGCATTGTTAAACTGGTGAAATACGTGTAGATATACAAATCGTTGGTTTTAACCATATCCGACTTGAATTAAATCGCACGAAGATGTTTAATATTTCGTAAACCTCACCTACCAAAATTAATTTAAAAAAACAGTATATTTCGTGAATTATGATTAAATAAAACGATGTTATGTGTAACTATTGGTTTATTTTATAAGAAATATAATAAACCTACACTACCTGGTTTCGAGAGTAAAGTTATCCCATCGACTGGTGAAAAGACACTTAATTAGAATACAGATATACAGAAAAACAAAATTGCGAATAGCGAATTGAAAATAGTACACAACGGAGTTCTGGTACCGACCCTTATGTATGGTAGTGAAATTTCAACTGAATGCTGTTGAAATGCGATCTCTCAGGCGAATGTGTGGCATGATAGGTGTACAAATGTCGAAATTAGAGCAGAGTGCAAGGCTGAGATAAGCATTATCGACAAAATCAAGAAAGGACTTTTACGATGGTTTCGTCATGTGGAGCGAATGAGTGATGAAAGAACGGCTAAAAGAAGTTTAAATGCAAGTTTGCCTGGATGTAGAAGCCACGGAAGGCCGAGAAAGACATGGCATGACCAAGTACGTCAAGTACTTGAAAGTGGTCATGTGAAAAGTCGGAATAATCGTCGTATGTGCATGAGAAGATGTATAAATGTAGAGGAAGCAAAGGAAGTCTGTCAGGACAGAGTGGTATGGCGTTTTTTCCTCTCTGCCTACTCCTACGGGGAAATGGCGTGATGGTTATTTAGTTACTTAGTTAGAATTGAAAAGCGAAACCAGATGGGTTAATTCTATTTCTATAGAATAAACCAATTAATAGTACCACATAACATCGTTTTATTTCATCATAATTCATTATGAAGTGTTACGAAGCGAACGCCGAATCAACCAACAGTATATTTCATATTTACTACTACTACTACTACTACTACTGTCTATCATCCTCAGCCAATGGTGCATAGGGCACTGCATGGTACACCAAGTGTAGTGTTTCTTGATATTTTTTTTTATACATGAAGGTAAGATGATCAGTCTTACCTTATATTCCTTAATAAAGAAACACATATTGTTTGGAAATCGGTCGGTAAAAAAAAGATTAGTTCTAACCAAGTATTTCGTTACTTTTTACTAATATTCTTAATACATATAAACGAACAAACATGATGCATGTTTTAAAAGAAACCAAACTACATAAAATCCTTTTTTTTTCGAAACCGATTTATCGTTACCGGAAGTTCCAACAACTAACCTGTCCAATTTCACGCTCCCAGACCAGTGTCTTATTTCTACTTCCGTTCTTCCTGTGATGGCGGCGTTTCCGGTTCCGGTCTCCAAGCATAACATTATTTGACTCCTTCAATCTAGTACTACCACTCTCTTCTCTTCATTCGTTTTACTTGGCTCCATCGTCTCACGTATTTCTTTAATTGCGTTTAGAAAGAACAGCAATTAGAAGAGAGATAAAAAAAATAATGTCACGACTTAAAGTTTAAAAAAATATCTCCTTTCTAATTTTTTAGTTTTGTTGTCGTTTAACTGTTTCATGACTCGGCTCTCTGCTGTAAGCGGAGGCTGAGTAGCGCAAACTTATTATAACCTACATATTGTCACCTGCGCTTCAATTTTCAGATTTTCCAACACGTACACCACACTCCACACACATACCACAACACAACATACACACATGACATAACATAATCACACTTCGTGTGTACTATTGTTTGCTCACTTCATATCTTCAGAAATTTTTCATGTCATGTACATTGTGTTGTCCACGTAATTGGTGTTATGTTGTATATATTACCTTAAATTGATGTTAGTTCATTGTAGATTGTTTTAGTAGATATCACTGTGTGCATAACATTAAAAAATTTAAATAAATAAAAAAATGAATACATTCTAAGAAAATATGTTTTTTAATTAAGTTTTTATTGGTAAATTTATTGGGGCAAAAATGTTCAAAATAATAATTTTCGATGTAAAGCGCCCTTTTAGAAGATATTTTTGGGAAGGAAGAAATCTTTAAACTATATCCAAATTATCTAAAACATCGAATATGGATTAAATTAAGAATAACCATGGTAATGTACGGCGTTTGCTATCCGAATGAAACCACACTTGTTGAGTTAGCATTTTTTTTTCTTTTTTTTCTTTTTTTTTTTCTAGAATAATCTTACGATGAGAATATTTTTCTTTCTTTTTTATCTTTGTTGTTACTACCTGTGAGAACCTGTAATTGGTCTACTCTGTTTTCTTTTTATGTTATTTTAATGATTATATTTGACTGTTGGTTTTCCTGTAAATAAATAAATAAAAAAATATACAATCTCACTTACTTATACTTGAACAATGTGCAATGTACATATTATATAGATTTGCAAATACCATTTTTAATGGGCATCAGGCGAGTGGAGAAGTTTCTTATGCAGCGCCCTATGCACCATTGGATGAGAATAAGGGTCTTCACCAACATCATCATACTATATCCGCTCCCTATGTGAAGCATATGGATTCCACAAACTGCCTCCAGGCCAAGCGATCGGCCGCCAGCTCCCGTGCATCCTCCCAAGTCAAGTCCACGTCCCGCAACTCTGACGCAAACTGACGGCGAGCTGTCAACAGTGGACGTCCAGGATCCCGAGAACCTGATAAGGGAGAGTATTAGTAATATAATATATGGAGCTCTATAAAATAAATGTTAGCTCAATCGATCATTGTTCTTCTATATAAATTAATAAATAATAAACTTGACTGTCCAATGTTGTTGAATGAGGTCAGATTTCGCATACCGGGTCGCACCACAAGAAGTTGCCGTTTGTTTGATCCAAACACCGAAAATAGAAATTACGCTTATAAATAGGATTCAAAGGAATGGAATGGCAACTTGGTGTGCGAGGGTGTTGATCTCGTCAACTCCAGCATTGGATCAGTCAAGTCATTTTGTATTAACCATTGTATTGTTGTGTGCGTGTTGTTGCAAATATTTTTGTCTTCTCTTTTTATGAAAAGCCTGTATGGGCGTTTATAATGAATAAATAAATAAATCATTAATTATCACTCATAACTATTGTTGTTTTTTTCTTTTAAAAACATTTTAAAACTAAGTAAGCCTTAAGGTTTCGTATTCGAGTTGCTGTAAGTAGCGCACAGGTCAAGCTTCAGTTAATCTTGTAACATTTTCACGTGAGAGCAATAAAACTTGAAGTTTTAAACCCCACGTAGATAAAAATAAGAGCTTGAGATAAGCTAATATTGTTCTGTCAAGTATTTGGCGGGAGATAAATCTTATTTGAAACACCTTTGTTGCAAAATTTTACGACTCTCTAACTTTGCTGACTCTTGCGATGAAATAATTTATTTTATTTTATTTATTTATTTTCACGTTTGATACCTTGGACTGGTTCTGAAACGTAAGACTGGTCATCTTACCTTCACTTGTGTACCGATGCAGTGCCCTATGCACCATTGGGTGATGATAAGGGAAGTCATAGTAATAGTAGTAATTGTCTTGAAGTCAATTTAAACACAATTTCATATTATATGCATTAAAAAAACAGTTGCTATACGGACGATAAAGCATAATTTAAATATGTAAGCTAGGACTAAACTATGGACAATTTTAAAAGAAGATCTAGTCTAATTTTATGAATGTTTAAATCTTGATAGACTTCACTTAAAAAATGGTTAACCCTTGCACTAAAAATGATTTTAAATTATGGATTTTTTTATTTGGATTCTTGAAAGTAATAAACTGGACCAAAAATATTATTTTACGATGTTGTTTCATTTTATCATTTCTGTATCTTATTTTAGCTAAAGTAGATAAAAAAATTTTATTTTTAAAAAACTAATTAATAAAAAGATGGCTCCTGTAACTGGAGTCTTGTACAGACTCAGGGTTTGTACTTCCAAAAACTATTTTGCTTTCTATTTATTACGCTATGATCCATTCTCACCTTGTATATTTGTCATGTATATGGGGTTTTGCTATCAAGAAACAGGTTTCCAAAATTCAAGTTCTCCAGAACAGGGCTCTGAGAAATATTTTAGGGATACCCTGGGACACACATTTAAAAGAAATATATCGCCAGACAGAAATACTCATTTAAAGTTAATCACATGAAATCACAAATACTACTAACCATATTGAATCATTCAGCACATGCAAGTTTGAAACACAATTTTAATTCTGAACTTCATAGCCACAATACACGTAATTTAAAAAACCTCCACATTCCGAGATTTCGATCCAGAAAATTCGGTAAAAAAATCCCTAATTAACATTTCTTGATCCCAATGATCTACCCCATGAAGTATAAATAAATAAATCAATACATAGTAGACCCCTTAAAGATTTGTATTTAAATATGTTTTTCAATGATAGTTATGATGTATGGTATTAAGAGTGAATGGGTTAATTTTGTATCGTCTTTCTTATTCGTGTTTGATTTTGAAATATGTAATTAGAAATGTAAATAATACCGGTCCCAAAATGAGTTTATATAACTCCCTGGTAATAAAATACATGTATGTTTTTATATAATAATAATGAAAATAAAAAAAATAAAAGTTAGTAAAAAGACATAAGATATATTCTTTTTTTTTAAATTTGAACTTTGGTCTTAAGATAAAAAGTTTCATGCGTTGCTTTTAGTATCTCTTTAACTTTGCTTAAAGAAAAGTCGTATAAATCTGTTATCTTACAACACTTAAATAAGTAGTTAAAATGCATCCTATGCACGACGAGAAACTAGTTTAACTTAGCTCACTTAATTTGTATTAACTGAAGATACTTACTTTTAAGTTGAGATAAGGCTTACAAATTAAGAAATGAAAAACAACGTTTTGCTGAAAATGTCAATCTAGATTGTTAAATAACTGTGCCAGTTTGTAATCAAGGGTTTTTTTAACTACCTCAGAGGCGATATTAATAAGAAGGTAAATGAAAACTCGTCTTGGAGCTGAATCATGTAGGTATATGCCCCCGTTTTAATATTGTTTGGATAATAGGATTCTTTCCGATAGCATGAATATCCTTGAAAACGTTATAAATATTTAAAGTATATTTTTACAATTCCAACGATATAAAACACAATGATCAAAAATGTTGTTTTCATTTATAAATTTATGTTTTAAAAACACGAAAATACGAATTATTTTTAACGCCCGTTATTGGCTAATGACGTCATACCCGTCTACCGTGAAAGGAGTGATATTCATTCCGTAGTGAGCGCCTATATTGCTGTGACGTCACACCGTATGCGCGCCAAATGGAGGATTTCGCGAGCGATTTGAAAAAGTGTTATTTCAAACCGCGCTAGAAAATTCATATGACATCGTAAAATTATTTTTTTTAAATAAAAAATAAAAAATCGGGAAGAACCCAATTCATCAGATTTAATTTGCGCATTGATGCATAGTTCCAGAATATCATACTGCGTGTCAATGTTAATAACTTTCATTTTTTTAACGCAGGTCGGAACGTGTCTAAGTGCCCTGCGTTGAACATTTTTCCGACACAATTTTTTTACAATAAATATTTTTTCTTTCCCATTTCGCACCCTTAAAGCAATAGTGACACTTAATAGAGCAACATTTTTTTTATGAGTTTATTTCTAGTCGATTATTTATTATAAATATTTTCTTTCCCATTTCGCACCTTTAAAGCAGTAGTGACACTTAATAGAGCAATATTTTTTTATGATTTTATTTCTAGTAGATTTTATTTATTAAAAAAAACAATATAGAGCTTGAAAATTTATTTTTCATTTTCTACACTCTTTGCTGAGTTTTTAAGTTAAGTTCGACACAATTTTTTTACAATAAATATTTTTTCTTTCCCATTTCGCACCTTTAAAGCAGTAGTGACACTTAATAGAGCAATATTTTTTTTATGATTTTATTTCTAGTAGATTTTATTTATTAAAAAAAACAATACAGCGCTTTAGAAAATTTATTTTTCATTTTCTACACTCTTTGCTGAGTTTTTAAGTTAAGTTCGAGAAATTCGATGTACAAACGGGAAACCAGTGAAATATTTGAAGTCAATTATGTTGAACAAATTTTTAAATTCGATGCATTACGGATTTGATTTTTTCTTGATAAATTTTTACAAATTGCTATCAAATATCATGTATTGAGTCAAATTAATACTATCCATAAAAAAAACAGCATTTAAATATAAATTTGTGCAATTTACTTAATCTGCGTTGTAAATAAAAGCTTTTATGAAAAGCAAAAAAAAATTCAAGCTCTGATTTACACATTCTAACAAACATGATCATAGTACACATTCTAACAAACACTACAAAACATGATGCATATTCACCAGTTTTCGGGTTATAATACGAGTTTTGTTACTCCATGTATATGTATGTATAAACCTAATATAACAAGAGTATTTAAATTGAAATTGGCGATTTATCGAACTACAGGGTGTACAATTGTACAATCCAAATGGGTCAGTATGGAGAAGTCGAAAACTATGCGAGATCTGTTCTTAGGAACCATGACGTCGATTTTAGATTTAATAATAATATATTCAAATTTTTTTATTAACTCTCATACATAACCGGGAATCGAACCTGTCAATATTTTTGTAACCGCGTTAAGTAAAAAGGACCCAATTTGGCTGCTGAAATCTTGTGTGTAAACACAACTGACAGTAAATTAGACTAAAATGCCCACAGTTTTATTAATTTGCAAAAAGTCGTGAATAATATGAATCGATCATCAATTATCTGAAAAGACCACTTATGCATATCTTATCTGCATCGGTATTATGCATTACAAAATAGCGTTTATATAAAATTTAGAACGCATTTGTTCAGCGGCGTACCAATTTATTTAAAATTTGAAAATGGGAATACTGTTTTTTTGGAATTAACTTCAAATGAAACACGGCTTTTTCATAACCTCATCGTGTTGATTTTTAATAACTTTCACATTATTATTGTGTTATGTGTTGTGTGTACTTGTTTATAAAAATGCGTTTAACGCGGTTACAAAAATGTTGACCAGGTTCGATTCCCGGTTATGTATGAGAATTAATAAAGAAGTTTGAATGTAATTATTATTAAATCTAAAATCGACGTCATGGTTCCTAAGAACAGATCTCGCTATCTCTCATAGTTTCCGACTTCACCATACTGACCCATTTGGATTGTACATCCTAAGTGAATTAACGCATTATAATACGGTAGGTATTATGACAGAAAAAACATAAATGGAACCGCATGTATGGTAAAAATATAATGACCTTTACTTACAAAGTGTAATAATGAAAATAAATCCCCAAAAATCTAAAAAGATTTTTCTTCGCCTCTTTTTTCTCTTCTGTAATTGGGATAAAGTTTTGTTAAGAGAAAATATTTCCCCTCATTATTCCTTGTTTTCTCTTTATATATAGACCAGTTTTTCTCCACTACTCTCCGACACACTTATACGGGATGTTTCTCCGCATTTACAGAAATGACGAAAATAATCAATTCGGATGAAGAAATGATATGTGACGCGAATGCCGAGGAGAATATAAGTAAAAATGCCAGCTATCATAATATTAAGGCAACTGTTTTCATTAAACTTCATAGTAACCAAATAAGAATTGACATCTTTAGAAATACTAGAAGTTTGAAAAGGACCATGTATATCTAGGCGTCTACAGCGCTTACAATTGGCTATGTTTGTGTGATTAAGGTTTAAAATTTCCCATTCCGCCTAGTATTGGATATCCATGTCTGCTGATTATCAAATGGTGCAAGCTTCACACGCGAATGCTCTCGCAAGATCCCGCCATCCTGGTAGACCGCCGACGCAATCTTTCGGGTGTACTCGCGCCGGAGCTGATGGCTGCAGAACTGACGAGAACATTTAAACTTAGATGAATAAGAATATTCGAATCGCAAAAATGCATGGTTTATAATAAGTCAAAAACGGCTATAACCCACGATTTAAAATGACATTTAAAAAATATCATTTTGAAAATTTGTGAGGCGTCGCGCTATTACACTGTATTTATATTATCATCATCATCAGCACTTCAGCCCTCAGCCCGTCGAGGTCTACTGCTTGAACATAGGCCTCCCCCTGCCGTCTCCACTCCTCCCGATCCTGCGCCGCCCCCATCCACTGTTTCCAGCAGACTTCCTGATGTCCACCCATCTCATCGGTGGACGTCCTTGAGGTCTCTGGTTTCTTGGTCTCCACACCAGAACGCGCGCTTGTCCACCTGTCGTCCGTCATTCTGGCTATGTGACCGGCCCATTTCCACTTCAACCAAGCAATTTGCTCCACTGTCTGGCGTCGGATCCAATCGTTCCTTTTTCGGTCTCTTAATGTTATTCCAAGCATAATTCTCTCCATGTTCCTCTGTGCAACTTGCAACTTATGGGAGGATTGCTTGGTCAGAGTCATTGTTTCCGCAATAAGTGCAGTGTATCTTGATCATTTTATTACATAAAGTAGGATGATTAGTTGATTGATATGGCATTTATTTTGTAGAACTCCATGATATTTTATGTTAAAATCAAAAAACGATTTTTTTGGTTCTACGTGATTTTATTAAGTTAGTGACAATTGTTTCGCCTTGTAAGGGCATTATCAAACTGTGGCGTTGAAACATTTACATTCTTATTTTATACAATATTGGCTTATTAGTTACAGTTAAGAATAGGGAGAGGAACATCTGTGGATTTTTTACGAAAATCCTGATTTCAGTTGGTCTTTAATCTCTTTTTGGGTGAATTTTATTGCTAGTATTTATTATTAGGTACATATTATATGTACATATTATAGGTACATATTATATGTACCTAAATTATAAAATAACATCTGTGAATTAGCAAAATTCCTTGACTAGTTAGTAGGTAAAGCAATAAAATTCACCCAAAAAGAGATTAAGACCAACTGAAATCAGGAATTTCGTAAAAATCCGCAGATGTTCCTCTCCCTATATCTTAACTGTAACTAATAAGCCAATATTGTATAAAATAAGAATGTAAAATGTTTCAACGCCACAGTTTGATAATGCCCTTACAAGGCGAAACAATTGTCACTAACTTAATAAAATCACGTAGAACCAAAAAAAATCGTTTTTTGATTTTAACATAAAAAAATAAAAAAAAAGGATGATTAGTCTTACGCTTAAATACCAGTCCAAGGTATCACACATTTTAGCATGAGAAGGCGAGAGTGGAAAGCCGTGTGACAGGGTCTTCCGAAAGGATCTATTGATATCCCCATTATTCACGTAGAAGCGAACATTTCATTGATATTTATTTACGGACATGGAGTCCATTTAAACATGATTTTACACATTATATACATGAAAAAACGTATCAGGAAGGGTAAAGCAATATTAAAATATATAACTATTACTACTTTACCTTACCTGCACCCAATGATACAAAGGGCACTGCATTGGTACAACAGCCAAGTGATCATTAATTACATGAAGGCAAGATGATCAGTCTTACGCTTCAGCACCAGTCCAATATTTTCATGTGAAAATCACATTCAAATCAATATTTCGTATTGACCCCCATCGGGAATGGAGCCCACGGCCTTATGCATGGCAGCCAGATGCGCTACTGCCATGCCACGGGCGGAAAAAAAAAAGAAAGAAAATACAAAAATCACATTACAAAAAAAGAAGATAGACGGTAAAACTTGTAAATTAAAAATAAAATTTTTGCTCGTGTGAAACAGTAAAAATTAACGCCTAAATTTTAATAAATAGCCTGCGAAAAAACTTTTGCATGTCAACCTGTTACAAATAAAATAACTTACAAAGTTAATTCCAAACTGTTTTGTTCTCATTCCATATTCCCCCAATGTATCTGTTCCAGCAAAAAAATTTACATACTAAACATTAAAATACAAAATTTCATACAAAATTGCGATTTAACTCATTAGAATAACGATCAAGGTGCGAAGTTGATTGACTTTGTGGTTAATGTTCTACAAGACGATTGTTATCAAAATCTAGTGATGTATAATTTTTCGAAGATTGATGTAGATTTTTTTCAATTAGTTTATATGTATACACTCTTATTATGTACATAAGCTTCCGATAATGTGGTGGACCCGCGCTCTACACAGGAACTTACCGGCTACGAGTCTACTCACATTAATGGCGCCCAACGTGGGGCAACGCACCACGTTTGGCGCCATGTAATGTGGTAGGCCCGCGCTCTATACAGGAGCGTACAGGCCATGAGTCCAACACATTTTATGGCACCCAAGGCGTGGAGCGTGACCACATTAGTTTTGAGGGATCGCATTTCAACTGCACTCAATCTACTTTAGTCCCTTTTTCCGACTCCATGCTTCTCTTCCATTCGTACAAAAGTTTGTAATTGGTTTTAATGCGATACAAAAAGCACCACGATCACTCTTCTACTCTGTTGATGACCTACATCCCATGACGTCATTGTGTATCTAGGCTAGGCCCGTCTCCAGTTAACCGCGCGGCTGACCGCACGGAGCCGCGCGGCCGCAAGCCGACCGCCGCGTCAGGGGGCGGTCTGATGTGACAACACATCGCATTGTTACAACAGCTCTACATCATACCGCTATATGTATGGGATACCATCTTAGGATTTGTGCGTTGCAGTGGCGGTCGGAATAATAAAGATTCTTAGATTTTGATAAAGTATACATTTTTGTTTATTTATTTGTTATTGTACGGTATTTAAAATAACAAATAAATAGGTGAAGTATACCATTTGCAAATGAAATAATAAAACATAATAAAGCAAAAAATTAAAATGAACTAACTAACTAACTAACCATCACGCCATTTACCCTTAGGGGTAGGCAGAGAGGATAGAGTGCCATACCACTCTGTCCTGACATACTTCCTTTGCTTCCTCTACATTCATACATCTTCTCATGCACATACACCGATTATTCCGACTTTTCACATGTCCACTTTCAAGTACTTGTCGTACTTGGTCCATGCCATGTTTTACTCGGCTTCTACATCCAGGCACACTCCACAAACTTCGACCTAACCATCGTAAAAGCCCTTTCTTAGTTTGGCGATAATGCTTATCTCAGCCTTGCACTCTGCTCTAATTTCGACGTTTGTACACCTATCATACATAGTCTTACCACACATTCGCCTGAAAGATCGTATTTCAACAGCATTCAGTCTACTTTCATTCTTCTATTTTCAAAACCACGCTTCACTACCATACATAAGGGTTGGTACCGGAACTCCGTTGTGTACTGCCAATTTTGCTTTCTTCGATTAGTTCTTATTTGCCACTATCGAACATATGGTATATATTAAAAGCGAATTGAAATAGGAACAGGAAGTATATGGCTGATGTGTAAGATTTTGCCTTTATGTAGCAAATTATAAAATTCACTGCACTTGGAGAATAAATCAATCAATCAAGAAGTACCAGAAGAGATAAAAAAAAATTAACAATGTGTCTGTATTTAATAAATAATATTAAATAAGTTAAATAAATTAAGTTTTTCTATTTGCACAAAATAATAAAGTGTTTATATTAGGACATACATAAAATATAGGTATGTACTACTTTAAGATCAAATAAATAAATAAATATATAAGGAAGGTAGTAGTAGTAGTAATGTTTTTTTTTTCAAATGATACTAAAAATTTTAATGTTTTGTGGTTTAGTTTCTGGATTCTTCTTAAAACGTCTTTTTACTAACGTTTACTGTAACAAACGCATGAAATGTATACGCATCACGTGACCGTATAAAGTTTCTGGGACTTACAATGACGTTTGTCTGTGTTGGTGAGGGACGATTTCATGTCCTTCTAAACAATAAAGGACATCTCCTGGCAATTCTACAATAGGATAATATATCATCATTAAAATGATACAATGAGTTTCTAAATGAAAGCTTTGGAAATAGTATTTTTAAATGTTTTTGAAAACTATTTATTTATTTGGAAATATGTACAAAAAATATGCAACAGAATTACTAGTGCCTAAAAGTCGGTCGTAGCAAATAAATGCCTACCAAAACAGGATAAATTGGCAGTTTTTTTCATTGCATATTTTATTTAACCATAATAAAAAAAATAATTTAATTTGTTACCTGACATGTTAAGATCCCTGTATCTAACTATCGAAAAAGGACCTCTGATTTGAAGAAATATTATTTTAATAAGTATTTTGAATGATACCTTTTCTACTTGTATCGATATAATATATGGTTTTACTGTAACTGTAATAATTCACTTTATTGTTTCTTTAGGTTTTATGTTTTCATTGGATTGGTTCTGTTTTTTGTATATATTGTGTTTATTTTGTGATCTAAGCGATGTCAGTGCGTATTAGAATAAAATGAATATGTGTATTTTATTTGTCCCTAAATGAGTTTTATTGTAAAAACTCCTAGGGAGCATTGGATTGAAAAAGAGAACATTCTTTATTTTATTCTATGTAATGTTAGTTTTAAGAATTAAAATAAAAAATACAGCTAGTAAAATTCATTTTTTCAAACGTTTCATATATTAATAACAAAGTACTTAATATTTTACACTACCTACGCTAAATTAATATTAACAATTCTAGAGAAAGATAGAAAAAATCACAATTACTTGAAAAATTAATAGCTGTACGCTCCAGGATCCTGTAGTCCAAAACATTTATAATTCACGTCAAGTTAAAAACGCGAAATTAATAATTCCTAAATTCAATAATTACTATGGCGAAAGATTATTACCAGTTACGATCCCCAAAATCTTTAATTCTCTACCTAGGGAGATAATCAGCATTGGTAAATATAGCTTTGTTAAAAGGGCAACAAGATAGCGTCTTTTTAATCAAATAGTAAATGGATGATTGGTTTGAATATTCACTTCTCATTGCCTATTATGTATGTAATGGTATTTTTTATATTGTATACATAGCTCAACAGCTTAAATTTAATTTTGGTTGCTCATTATTATTTTTATTTATTTATTATTTACGATGATTTTATATGCCAAGACCTATATCTAAAGAAATCCACTGATAACCACATGGTTAGTGGAATCCTTATTATTTTTTATATTTAAATATTTATTTGATGTAAATATATGCATCACACCTGTTCTCCTCTATGGCTGCGAATCATGGCACCTAACCAGGGCCAAATATAGCAGACTTCTGTGTTTTGAGATTAGGTGTCTTAGAAGAATTTTAGATATGCGGTGGTTTGACTTTGTAAGGAACACAGAGGTCTAGCAACGGACACAGCAACCCTTGGTATCTACTGTCATCCGGCGAAGGCGTTTCGGTTGGCTAGGCCATATAGTACGTATGCCTCCCGAGAGCCTTAACCATGCTTGCCTATTTTACAAGGCATCAGGTTCTCGGCGTCCTGGTCGTCCACTCTTGACGATTCGTCGGCAGCTTGCGTCAGAGCTGCGGTACGTGGACTTGACTTGGGAGGATGCACGGGAGCTGGCGGCCGATCGCTTGGCCTGGAGGCGGTTTGTGGATTCCATATGCTCTACATAGGGAGCGGATATGGTATGATGATGATATATTTATTGAAAACAAACGCCATTTTGTGGCATCGAACTTGAACTTGCACACATTAAAGAAATTTCATCACGTTTCCATCTCAATGTGATTTTAATGTTCGTAAGCTTTCACGGCCTTCGGAATACAGATCTTAAGAGTAGTGTGAGGAGTTTGTACCGTGTCGCAGTCGGGCTTTGGAAGCACTGGGTACCGTATTCGTAACCCGTCATCCCTGTATATGTTACAAGGATGTATTTATTATTACATTTCACATTTAATAAAATCACAATAATGGGATGGCGACTCAATCAGTAGAGACCCATGCGAATGATCTGGCCCCGACTCACTAGATAGTCCGTGTCGAGTCAGGGCATTGTAGTATTATACATAACACATTGTTGTACTAAACATAATTGAATATTTACATAATCAGTATAATAGAACCAAGTTTGCATTTCCCAAATTTAGAATTTACAAAGCAATATTTTCGCATACCAAATTTTAATAATTACATAGCTATATTTTTGCAGGCATTTTCAATATATACACGACCCATTAGACTTATCCAACTAACGACACCGACCCTGTATTTGGAGAAGTCGGTTAATAATTTGGTTTGTGTGTCCATTTGGTTATATATATCTTAGGTCCAATAAATGTGAAGTGGCGCTTGAGTGATGCTTGTATATTTCAACGGCTTCCTTTATTAAACGGGACTGAGGATTTTTGGGCTAAAGACTAAACTCATACATCAGCCCTGAAGATAGACGCTACAATGTGCTCCGAAGCGTCGGCATCACAAAGCCCACAAAAACGGTAGAATAAATTTTCTGAGGTCCTCAGAAAAACATAATCTCAATATGGTTTGTATTTATTGTAAAAGCAATAATCTCTTTGTTTTATTACAAAAAAACTTACTTTATTAAAATCAGTATAAAATTAATTACAGTATCAGTGAAAAGTCGGAATAATCAACGCATGTGCATGAGGAGATGTATGAATGTAGAGGAAGCAAAGTAAGTCTGTCAGGACAGAGTGGTATGGCGTTATATCCTCTCTGCCTACCCCTACGGGGAAATGGCGTGATGGTTAATTAGTTAGTTACTTTAGTATAAGATTTTTAAAATTGGTTGAAAAAAGTTAAATTTTTTTATTGACACTATAATCCACTTTTGTTTTGTGTGTGTGTCAACCAATTAGTTCTAATTTTTTTCAACCGATTTTCAAAATTTTATACTGATAACAATGAACTTCCACTAAGAAATTTCACTAAAAAATCTGAATGTTTTATCTAAATCTTTTCAAAATCCATGCAATCATCTGATTTAAGTACCAACCGGCACAATAATGTATACTATTTTTGTCAATGTTAAAATTCTTCACTAAATATAAGTTTAACTGTCTAATTAATCGGCATAATTGCCGACAATCTCGTTATTTCCTTAGCTAATCGAACGATTAGCTTTAATGATTTGTCGGGATTTAACCCAATTACTCATTTAATGAGCGACGTGATAACGATTTCTTACCCATGGATGTTTAAAGTTTTCGCGATCACAATGGAACACGCGTTAAAAGTTATCGATCGGGATTATTAAACGAGCGCTTCTAGTCGCGAGCCATTTCCCGAGATATATCTCATTCGCACATATCTTCATTCAATCTTTCTCGAGTGCCGTATTGAATTTTAGCCCGGTTTTCGGCAAGCCAAATATTGAGAAAAGCAGTCGACATAATAAAAAATCCGACAAGCGCGATGATTTGACGTTTTGACGTACGGCCGCGATATCACGTGCATCGGCTCCGCTCGGCTCAGATCGGAAATGCTCGGCTCGGCGAACGTGGTATTGAACGAATGTCATTGTGAAGGTCAAATCGTTAGCGTTAGCACGTGGTTAGCACGTTTTTAACTACGTCGATAGCTATCTGTGATTGAGCTACAGGAACATTAACTTCACTTGTCAGTCATTTGGGAATATGAGAAATTAAAAAAATCATAAATGCATGTCCTGGCAGACCGTTGATGACTATCCTACGGATGTATTTATTTATTTATTTCTCATATTAATTTTTTTTTTTTCTTAATGAAATACCTCGCTGGGCAAAACCCGTGTTGAGGTATTTATTTACAAACTTTGGTAGATTATCTTGAAGAGTTGAAGTGAAGAAATTCCAAGCTTCATTTGTTCCTTTGTAATTTAGATTTGATTTAAGCTTTTCTTCTTATGTTCATAATTTTATGTTGGTTTTTGGATGCATTTTAGATTCACAACATTTTGGTGCACTACTACTTTGAATTTCCACACTTAACCCAGTAGTAAAATGATCTGTCAAGGATGACTGATAAATTATAGCAGTAAAATGATTTTTCGACTTAACCATCATATATTATGGTCTATGCAGGTCTCACGTTATTTGTCTCTCCTTATTGCTTTGTTTACAACTGCTGTAAAAGAGTAATATAGAAGAAACTCTTCGTATATACACCGTGTCCCACGATGAGACCGCGAAACTCCGGAGGGTGATTGTTCATGGTATTCTGAGAAAAAATCCTTATAAAGTTTTTTGATCCGGGCATTTTTAAATAATTAATTAAAAAAAAAGTATTAATAAAAAGCGACTACGTAATACTGGCTTCTGTTTGAAATGCTAGCGGTGGCGGGGTGGCGGTGGGCGGGGAGGAGTGGGGGTCCGCTGTGGTCACCGAACGCCTTGCCTTGTGCGGACATTCAAAATTCGAATTTCATATCTGAAATTCGTGCAGCAGTGGTGGTGTTAGCCAGTTCAAAAATGGACGGTATTACACGCGTGAATTTTTATTCATATTTTAATCATTTTTTTAAGAAATTAGAATTGAGTTTTTTGAAAAACTTTTTTAAGATTTTTTTCCCAGAATATCATGAATAATCACCCTCTGGAGTTTCGCGGTCTTATCGTGGGAAAACGGTGTATTTAGTTGTGCTTGTCCTTTCTTCAGTATGTCTATATTCAAATCTTCAACTATAAAAAATATATATATATATATATTTTTAACCACCTTAAAAAGCCAGGAGGCCCAATTATTGCTCTATCATAGTGATGAATTCTTCGTAGTTTTTATTTATTGATCTTATATTTGGTTGCAATCTTTTTAGGCTTTGATTATTTTAAAAAAAGGTTTTGCAAAATTTGCTAGTTGTTAGTACCTACAACATTCTCCTTTTCTATTTCGTTTTCCGATTGGTTATATAGAATATCTATAATTATTTATTGCTTTTAAAGAAAATGAAAATTCGTAAAAATTTAGTATATTTTTATGTTTCGAGCCGTAGTAGATTATTTTCATGTTTGATGTTTACAATTTTGGAAGAATTGTCTTTTTTCATAAGAAATTTTCCATTTTTGGTCCAGACGAATTGATATTTAAGTTCCTTCGCTTTAGTTTTTGATTTCCACAGAAAGTTTTTGTTATACGCGTTAGAACTTCTCCTATGTATACATTTGAATTTTCCATTAATCTTATTTCATTAAAACTGTTATTCGGCGGAGCTGATGGATGCGGGCCTGACGTAGGCGGAGGCGAGAGGGCTGGCTGGTGACAGGGTCTCCTGGAGGAATTTAGTGGTGTCCACATGCTCCACATAGGAGCAAACGGGGCGAAAGAAGAAGAATAATTTTATATGGTTGAAGAAGGAAATATTATTTGGAAATGTTACCAAAAAATTCAAATCCCACGTACTAAAATCGTTTATCGAATGTATTATCTCGAATTCTATGGACGTGAAGAGAAATGTAAATTTACTAAATCTGTATGAAACCTTTGCCGCACGATTTAGTAATAAATATTTTTAATACAATTTGTATGGAAAAACGGAAAAGCGTGGTGTTAGCGCGGGTACACTGTATATTCAAATGTTTTAAATACTTATTTATCTGATATTATTGATATCTCAACAGAGACAGAGAAGCTCTGGAAACGAATGTGGGTTATCTAGGCGTTTACAGGGCTTATGACCTGTCATTGGCTGGGTTAAGTGGCCACTTGACGTAATTACAACATTCCCCATTCCGCCTGTCATCTGACATCTGACAACCATGTATGACAAATTTTTGAAACTTGTATATATCTTAGGTGTAAAGAACTATCCGCTTGCGAGTTGTTATTTCGACAGATTTTCGAATTACTGACATCTATTGAGAATAAGTTAAAGTATTTTTTTTTGGGCGATCTATATTATTGGTGTAAGTAAGGTTCGAATCTGAACTTTATTACATACTAGCAGACGTCTGAAGATGTCTCTTCAATTTATTTTTACTTTTTTATTTTAACCAGTAAATATTTTTGAACAACATTTTGAATGAATACAAATACTTGTAGACAAATTACTGGATTATACCCATGCTGGGCTGATATCAGATATTATAGGAGAGAAAAAAAACTTAGTAAAATAAACCCTTTTCCCACTATAGCTTTAGAGGTTGATTTTCAGCTATATTTAGTTACCAAAAAAAAAATTCAACATACCTTACTTTTTAAAAACTGTTATAATGACCCTTTTAAAACAGTGAAATCACTTTTGACCCTAAAGTACTATATATACTCTTTTTCCAGGGACGCCTTCATATCTTCAAATTGCACAGAAAAAACCACTTAAAATAATTGTTAACAAACATTTTGAATGTGTAAAAATACTTGTAGACAAGTTACTGAGCACCCATCATCATTAATATTTTAGCAGATTCAAAGAAGCTCTGCATATATATTTTTTTATTTTTATAATTTCTTTCTTTTAACTACTTCAACAGGCCTGTAGCTCAATCACAGATAACTATCGACGTATTTAAAAACGTGCTAATCACGTGCTAACGCTAACGATTTGAGCGATCACAATGACATTCCGTTCAATACCGCGATCGCCGAGCCGAGCATTGACGATCTGAGCCGAGCGGAGCCGATCTACGCCATATCGCGGTCGTACGTCAAACGTCAAATCATCGCGCTTGTCGATTTTTTTATTATGTCGACTGCTTTTCTCAATATTTGGCTTGCCGAAAACCGGCTAAATTATAATAAAACGATTGAATGAATATATGTGCGAATAAGATATATCTCGGGAAATGGCTCGCGACTTGTATACGCTCGTTTAATAATCCGATCGATAACTTTTAACGCGTGTTCCATTGTGATCGCGAAACGTTAAACATCATGGGTAGAGAAATCGTTATCACCACGTCGCCTTATTACCGAGTCGGTAGTGATCTGTGATTCTCCGTATCGTGAGTCCAGCGTCTTAGCCCATACGCTACGGGAGGCCGTAATTTATAGGAAATTTATTTTGCAATTTTCTCAACAGATGTCTATAGCTATGCGACATCGATATCACGAAGGAGATTTAAATATACCTATTAGAAAGTTTCGAAAATTTCATACATACTTATGATTATCAGATGATGGGCGGAATGGGGAAACCATTTTTGTGATTATATTAGTGATGACTTTGATTAAGTACGTGTGTAAAACCAATATTGTTTAATTTTGTTATATTTTTTAAAATAATGTCGACAAAAAAAACATTAAGCTGTAAAATGCTTTCCTCGACACGGGCGTCCCCCAGTGAGCAATAATACAATTAACCCTAGAAAGATAACGTGCGCCTCAGAGGCGCCTGCGAAACAAATCTATCGCTGTCTTTTTCTAACCGAAGCGCGTGCAAGCTTGTGTTGCCAAACCAACTCAGTCGTTGGTCATCTCCGCCGAGTGATGGTCGCTTCTGCTCGGCAAATAATTTTAAAAATTTAAAAAAAAAAAAAATAAATAAAAAAAAAAAAAAAAAAAAATGCATGGCGCTCGAAATATTTATTTTCAAAAAAAAATACCTTAATACAGAAGACTGTTGGTTTTTGTTACTTTTTGTAAAGGGTTTTAAATATCCTACATATTTTTCACAAAAATAAAAAATTATAATAAACATAGAGTTTTTATTTACTTATTAATAATATGAAAATTCATTTAAATTTAAAAATATATTAAATTATTTTAATTTATTGAATAAAGAGTTTTAAATATTGTGTGCCTCTTAGGCGCTAGTTCACCTTTTCAGAACCATAAAATAAGGTTATCTCTCTAGGGTTAAAGATAACAATATGTCATAAAAACTGTTATGTACTAAAAATAAAAATAAAAATAATATTCTATTACAGTGGCCACTTACCCAGCCAATGACAGGTCATAAGCCCTGTAAACGCCTAGAATACATAAATAAACCATATTCCTATACAATCTCATTTCTCTTTCGATAGTTATTCTATAATATTCTGTTGAGATGATCGATATACTTGTCTATTCAACTGATTTTTATCCCAAGACGAGGATAGGTGTATTATATTTTTATTTATTCCTAACAGTATGAGGAGAATTTTCAAGTCAGGAATATGGTTGTTTCATCTAATAAAGGGCTTATGACATTTTCACAAATAGACTGGCCTACTTTATAATTTAACACATTCCCCATCGTTGAAGTCCTACACTAAAGATCTTGTAGTTCAGATTTCCTTAAATAATAGTGGATATCTACCAGCATCTGACAGTCATAATTCCTGTTGGTGCTCGAATATCCATATTCCTGATATGAAAGGTAATTAATACAGACATCGTAGGTAAACAATTCCCATAAATTTGGCGTTTTGCGAAAACATTTTTATTCATTGTACAATGCGTTCCTAGACCCACCAAATTATTCCGAATAGAAAATTTTCCAGAAAAAATTTAAGGATTTAATCATCTGCCGAAAAACAACAACATCATATGACTGCAACTTTCAGCACATACGGTTAATGAAGGTTTATTAAAGCTTACGTAAGGCAAACTAAACACTAGCTTGCGTTTTGTCAAAAAGTACATTGTAATGTTAGTCTCGGAATTTCCGTGGAAATTTCATGATATTCATCATGCCTAATTATAACATCGCCCGTTGTCGCAGAAGCAGATACTTTGATAAATAACATTTCTATGCTTTTCATTAATACCTGCGGTAAACTATGCACCTAATTATAAATACGTTTTCAGATGCTGATACTTTTAGATATAACATTTAGTTTTTCTTATTACCTGTAACATAATTGAAACCCGCTCTACATACCGTTGTCAAACGCTCGTATCTGTAGCTCGAAAGTAAACAGGGAGATGATCACAAAAAGTAGGGAAGTTATGATAAAAATATAGATTTGACTTGTACTTATAAATATACAGTTATCATTGTTTTTGAATCCAGGGTAGTGATTGCAAATATAGTTAACTAACTAACTAACTAACCATCACGCCATTTCTCCGAAGGGGTATGCCAGAAGGATAGAGAACGCCCACACCACCACTCTTGTCCCTAGGCCATAAACACTTTACTTACGTCCTTCACTTTCACATCGAGCCACTACATCGTCCTCATGCACGCACGGATAGAAATACGTATGTCAGCACTTCGATTACTCCCGACTTCCTTACATGCCACATTTCAGAGCAACATGGTTTTAACTCTGAGATCATGCCATTTCTGCCATTTATACGTTACGGCCTTCCTCGAATTCATACTTCATCCAGGCATCAGTCGCATACATTTTATATTATTTTTTAGACCCGACGCGCGCACTATAACTGATTAACTTTCATCATCCATTACGTTTTCGCTCCTATCATAGCACCGCTCCTACTCCCAACGTCTAAACGCCCATTGCTTCTTATTTTGAGTCGCGACTAATGCTATTGGTCTTGCATTTTCTGCTCTAATTTCAACATTAGTGCACCAATCATGACATCGTTGTCCGCACACATTCGCCAGAGAGATTGCATTTAGAACTGCATTCACAAGCCTTGGCATCATCCTATTTTTCCAACTCCATGCTTCGCTTTTCATGACAGTAAGGTTTGTACCAGAGAAGAACACTCCATTAATGCACTGGCCAATTTAGACCTCTTTATTGATCAGCACATTATTAAAAAGTACCACTACCGACATTAAAGCAGCACCATTAACTCTGTTACCGGCACTAACCTCCTTTCAATGTTCCTTGGTCCATATTTCCATCACTAGTGAACATGCTGTCCCAGATATACAAAGTTTTATATTCAAACATAGTTGTCATGTCAATATAGATAGTTGCGTGACGAAGATAGATAAAAGTTTTTAGACGGTGGAAAATCGATGAATAAGTGGTGTTATGGAAAGTAAAACCCTAAGGAGAAAAACGTATATTGTAATAAAATTTAGTATGGAAACGCCCCTTCTCGTGAATCCTTGCTTGAGACAGGTTGTAAAGGTCATAACATATTTAATTCACACCTGTTTTATTATCACCGAATAATTGGATTCTTTTCTACATATCAACAGACGCACGGAAAACCTCACAGCCTCTCTTGAATTATGACCCTTTGAAGTTAGAGCTTCTACGAACCTTTCTTTGTCGTCTCGCGTTCACCATTTTCACATCACCATTAGTTTTATTTATTTTTCTTTAGCTCATTATTTCTATTTATTGTTTTTGTTTAATTCAGAGCAATACAATGAATTTTATCAAAGATTAATATGGTATAAAATAAAACAAATGCTGAAGGTGAGTGTGTGAGAGAGGGTAGAAGAAAGAGCAGCAGAGAGAGAGAGAGAGAGAGAACAATATGCCTATAAATTACTTAAAAAAAAAAAATAAGATCATCTATATGTATTTATTTAATTTACTCTTCGTTGCTTTTCCATCACACTGATTCCCTCCAAGAGACCCTGTCACTACCAAGCCACCTCATCGCCTCCTCGACCAAAGCCCCACGTCGCGATCCAGGGACTCACCAATGAACCCGCAGTGCCATGCTATCTCCCTGTCGCTCACCCGTAATTACAATAAAAACTCCGAAGCGAAGTTCAGTATATGGAAAGATGGCAGCTTCCGGGTTCAGAGCTCACACCGAGGCCATCCGGAGTACATGCCTAAGTAAGCCATGTCCAACGCCGAGCGCGGCATCCTTCTCAGTCGAGAACGCCGGATGATCTATTGCAGGAGCTGCCGTCCGTTCTCACTACGAACGCAGCGCCGATTAATAATAGTGCCGAGACCGACCTTACTCTCCTCCCCGCTCACACAACGACACCAAACGTTGGCACATCAGCAAGAGCCAAGGAGAGGAAAAGAGAGACAGAGCTATCCAAACCCCCGCATTCTATCACGACTCCCATTCACATTGGCAGGCTTCTCGCCGCTTGCCGTTTTCTCCCTAAACTTCAGGCGATTGGTTACTGAATAGTCCAAACCCCACCGTAAAACTTGCGCCTACAGACAATCATTCCCTACAGCACCGTTAAGTCCTCAAAGAACTCTCAACAAGCACATATCATGCAGCTCTTTAGCTCCGATAGAGTGACAGGATTCACATCCATAAAGGAAACACCCTGCCACAATGCGGCGAATAGAAGAGGAGATTGGCGCAGTTTGGTTTAACCGATTATAAACATGGTAAACAGGACCTCCTCTCACCCTTGTATTTTTTTAATATGGCAACCCATGAACTCTCTTGGATAAGGCAAAATGAAACGATATGGTGTAAAATAGAGACAGAAGGAGAGGTTTTTATAAAATTCTGGCGGATGAATTATTGTTTGTGACTCTTAATTGTTTAAATCTTTCCAATGGAAAAAGAAAGAAGAAAGAATGAATGTAGGTATGTTTTATTATAATAAATATTGTATACTCTGTTTTCTTTTTTGGATACTGTAATTTTTTTCTTATTTATAGTGTTCTTTTCCGTTCTCTTTGTTTAAGTGTTTGTTTTAGGTTCTTATGTTTGTAAATTTTTATGTACTGTAGAACCTTATGACAAAAACTTGTGTTAGTTTTTTTATAGGACAACTGGTAAATTATTTCTTCACTATTAATCAAAAATATATATTAAAAAAATCCTAAAATTGTTGCTCTCAGCAATTCTAGACTGATTGCGAGGATTTCCTTGTGCGGAGCTGGCCAGCTTCAGTTTATAACTTAACACCTAAGTATCAGTCAACTCGCTGTCCACACTTTTCGATCGTTCTGCCCATTTGCGCTTGTAATGGGGTTTCATCATTCTCAACAAGGAGCTGCGTTAAATTAAACTTATTAATTAATCTCTTATTTTGAAACCACTGGTCTAAAGACTGGTTTCAGGTTCTGAAATATCACTCTGTCTACAGAATTCGGGTTTACAAGAAACCAATTAAAGATAATTACCCTTTGAAGAAAAGTACTTATTGTGTAGATCTATTCGCAAAACAAGTAAGGGATACAAATTTTGTTAATTGAAGCCTTTGATTGATTGATCAATGATGGATTTTTGTTTTACTGAACCATTTTTAGGCCAACGGGTCGAGTAAAAAACTCTCAAAACCGTGTTTTTTTTAATGACACTTTTTTGATTTGCAATAAAAAATAATCGGAGAGATGTTGAATTTAGAGGAATTATGACCTTCCAGAAAAAAATCTGATTCAAGTTTTTTCTCGGTCCACTTTTTAATTATTCCTCTAGACAAGGGACAAGTTTTTAGACTAATTCCATTAAAACTTTGATGTTTTTATCTTTTAATTTTTCCTCGATTTTCATATTCTTTACAAATAGATGTTTTTTTTTAAACTTCGTGTTACAATTACATAGCAAGTGGAAAAGGCGAGCTATTGCTTTTAAGCAATATCTTCCAACCACCCACCAGGGCCTACAATAAAAAAACTACCTATCAAGTGTTTTGAACATAAAATGCTAAAGGTTTATATTAAAAGATTTAAAAGGTCAAAGGCAAAAATAACGTTATAATGCAAGTGTGTTTTAGCTGAGGTAGCCTAGGAAAAGCGTAAAAAAACACGATCAATCGGGAAATGTCCCTATTTTCTCAATTCCGTATTGTTTTGTGTGAAAAGTAATGAATATTTGAATTTTTTCTGTAAAAAACGAAAAGATGTAAATTCAAAAGATTCCGCTTAATTAATTTTTTTAAACTGCTTATAAAAACGGATTGACCGTAAACGGATGCATTAAAAGCACTCCGTCCTCCTTAGCGCACAAAAAGGGTCGTACTGAATATACATATAGGTTGATGCGTAGAACTGGAAGAAAGGCCTACGTTACTTTTTCTATTTAGACGCTACTTAGACGCTACCTACGTCAAAACTTGGTTAAAATATTAATAGACCCATCCTACTAGATAATGACTCATTTTTGGCGATTTCACTGAAATTAATCACTGGACTAATGTCTAATACTTGAAAACAAAGATCCAAAACTTTTTTCCATACCTACGATTATAAAATCACCGATAAAAACAAATGTCTGTTGTCCGTAACATAGTGCTGAGATATGTGAAATAAGTTTGGAATACAAACGGAAAAGTCGAAATAAGAAAAATTTATGAAGCAAAAAGAAACGGTGCTAGAACTGAGTAGATTTGGCGTTCTAATCTTCTGCAACTCTATCAAACCCCTTTCGGGAAAAACTTGCTCACATTTGGAAAAGAAAATTTCCTCATACCGCACCTACTAGGTGTATAATAGGGCACTTGCATTGTACAGAACACCAAGTGCAGCGTATCTTGATCACTTTATTACATAAGTAAGATTATCTGTCGTACGACTTCAAAAAACCCAGTCAAAGTATACACACATGAAATATTAAAAAAAAAATACAAGATGTAAATAGCAGATATGAAATCTTTATTGATAAACCACATTTTGGTTGTTGTCCATAAACTTTGATAGACTAAAACTGGATTTCGCCCTTACGAGCTTATATTACAATTTGGACATCTCACAGAGACGAGTAATTTGGAAAGGAATATGGATACTACATTGTCTTTAATTGGCTTGGGTTTAAGGTGGCCGACAATGATGTAATAACAACATTCTTCCTCCCCCATTTTTTTTGTGATTTTTTTATTTCAAAATATTTTTTTTTGTTTACAGATATACTAACAGTTAGAAGAACACATATGTACAATAAAAAAAAATATATATATATACAACAAAAATCCCACCACACATAGCCTGTGTTTGTGGTAACTGGTGAAAGTCAATACAGTGTGGGCACGTGGCAACAAGAGAAGCATAAGTCATGATAAAATGGAAAAATAACAGATAATGTAAACAAGGATAGTTAAAAAAAGAAATGAAAAAATTAACAGATAATAATAGTAAACAAGATAGGTAAAAATAAGATGAACAACAAGATATTGGTATCCTTTATAACCGAAGAAAAAAGAGGGAAATATTATGATATAATAAAATAAAAAATGACGTAGAACTATTATATTATAGTTTAAAGTATATATTACAACCTAGTATTTGACAATCTATATCCATATCCACAAAGGAATCACAGTGTTTCCGACAATGTGAAAACGTCCCGCGGTGGTCGGCCATTTTTAATTTTAAACCTAGTATATTAGCAGATATGGATAAACAAATACTTAGTTGTGATGGGGGGGGGAATGTTGTAATAGCATCAATGGGGGGGGCCATACGTTAACCCAGGATGGAACAGAGGAGCCAATGACAGGAAAGTCCATAAGAAGCCCTGTAAAACGCCTAGAATATCCATATATATTTTTCCCTTTTTTTCCCTTATTCAAAATTTCCTTTCTTTTCTCGTCTCCTTACTGTTTGAGATGGTCAAAATTGTAATTTCATATATCTACATCTGATCCCATAACGAATCATCATAACGAGGAATTGCGAAATCGAAAACCACAAATACCACACGCGACCGAAACGAACACTATGTCGGACCTCGATAATGCTTTGTGTTGCTATTTGATGCTTTTCCCCCTCCGATGCTTCTCCGCGTCGGAAAATGGCGCGAATGAATGAATATAAGTTTGTAATATATTTGTAAGGCTTAGCTTAATAATTTACATTTTTTCTTTTTTAAAAAATTAGCATAAACCGTTTGTTTTTTTTTATTTTTTAGTTACGCTTATAAAACTAAAAACAATTATAGCAATAATGAGGTTCTGGTGGGATGTTCTGACATGTCTAATGTTTAATTATATTGTTTAAATGCTATTAATATAAATGCCTTATTCCGCCCTGGGCTCTGGTAATCATGACAGCACAATTCCCAAGTTAAAGACTTCGGGAGGGGGGGGGGGGGGGGGGGGGGGGGGGGGGGGGGGGAGAAGTATTTGAAAGGTAAGGTGTTTGAGGTTTAGCCGAGGAGTCCACTACCTAGGGGAGAGAGGTTTCCCTCCCTTAGAGAAAACGGTTTTTATTAATTTAATTATAAATCAATTATTAATAACCACATATACCGTACCTAATTAATCTTTTAAAAAATTATATAATTATTAAAAAAAATAAAAAATAAATTACGGCGGAAAATATATTAATAAAAAAAAATAAAAAAAAAAAAAATAAAAATTAATAAATATAAAAAAAATAATAAAAATAAAAATAAAAAATAGAAAAAAACTTAATAAAAATTAAAAAAATAAAAATTAAAACCTCCTCATTTACCATTACCTGTACATTAACCACCACCCTGCTCTGATTCGGAGGTATAGATCTCTGTGCTGTGTGTAAACAACAAAGCAACCTACACCTCACTCTGTGTGTAAACAACACCGCTTGGACCAAAAGAAACCACCCCCCCCCCCCCACGGTGCTCTCTGTGTGTACCCCATCCTCAAATAACCAACAAACACAAAGAAACAACACCCTACACCCTCCCCCGCAAACGAGAACCCCGCACATAACCCCCCCCCGTAAAACCGAAAGTGGTGACACGTGTGTACAACCAACCCCCACAATACATACCCCCCCCCCGCAAACAAACCAGCCACCCCCCCGGCCCGCAAGGCAAAACCACCCCCCCCCTCCCCCCCCACCGTACCCGAACCCATAGTGACCACCCTGCGTCACCCACCCGGCCCCTCCCCCCCCCCCCCCCGGCCCCCCACGCGCGCAAAAAACGACCCACCAACCCACCCCCCCCAACCACCCCCCCCCACCCGTAACCCGCCCCCCGAGCAAAAAAGCAAAGACTCACCACCCCCAAAAGGAAAACAAAAAAAAAAAGGCCTACCCCCCCTCGCAAAGAACAAAGAAAAAGTAACCACCCGCCCAAATAGCGTGAACCAACCCGCAAGAAAACGCACAAAGTAAAAAAAGCCGTCCGCCCAACCCACCCAACCCGCAAAAACCCCGCAAACACCCGCACCCACACCCACCTCCCCCCTACAAGCCATATTATCCTTACCTAGGCGGCTTTAAGTTATTAAGAGTAGCATTAGGTGGGTGGTTTCCCTATCTATTTGGCAGAAGAAAGAGAAAAAAAAAAAAAAAAAAAAAAAAAAAAAAAAACAGTTTTTAAAATAAATTTTAAAATGTTTCGTTAAAAGCAAAAACTTGTAAAATACTCTAGAAAACAACTGTGGTACACACTAACAGCGCGACGGAAAAAAAACAAACGCATCCAATCCCCCCCTACCAGCCCCGGGCCCGCCACCGGCGTCCCTTTCCAATATTCGGTATTATTTTTTTCTAGGATTTCGGTCATTCTTCATTTCGGGTTTTATGTTGTTTTTCTTTTTCGCCCCTATAAATTCCGGGATATGTTATTCTTAGTTTTCGGATATCGTTTCGTTTTCGTTTTTTCGGGAGTTGTCGGTGTCGTTCGCCGGGCGCAGAATATTTATACACCCAGATCGAAACGATATACATAAAACCACAGTAGGAATGATTATCCCGGACTCCGACCGAAGAACCGAAAATAATATCTTAATGCCATCCACCGATGTAGAAGGCGAAGGAAGGGGGGGCCGAGAAAAAGAAAAAAAAAGCATAAGCAGGGACCCAGAGTACACAAAAGTAATCTTAAAAGTGGACAGACATTCACCTGCGAAAAGCCTCAACACAAACACAATGTTAAAGCAACTCTAAGACTGTAATTTTTTTTTTGTCTTTTTCTATTAACCAGTTTGTACAAGATTTCTACTTTTGTTCCACTTTTTTTTTTAATATAATGTAGTTTTAATAAAAATTTAAAAATTAAAAAAATGAAAAAAAATCAATTGTAACCCCATCCAACCACCCCCCTTTCCACGCCCGGATAACGAATCCCTTCGTTCAGGGCCTGAGCACAGCCTATTGCCTAGTATGCACGTGAGGTGGAAGTTGGACATGTTTGGAACAATGAGTTGCTTGACCTTTTCTTGATTGTACTTATTTATAATATCTACTTGTACCATCATGTTTAATTTTCATTCTTTTTTTTGCTACTCTTCCTTTATTATCTTTTAACATTGTATTTATCATTGTTTATTCAAGTTTTTTCTTCTTCTGGAGACCTTTGTTTATGTATAAATATGTGTATATTCTCTTTTTAATAACACCGCAACACCCACCCCTCCACCCCAAATAAATGCACCAATCGCGACTCCTATCCTCATCTACGGTATATAACCCGAACCAACTCAACCCCCCCATCCCATAAGCGACACGGTCTGGGCCGGTTGCTACAGCCGGACAATCGCCCATCACTCACGAATATAAAATTATACGAGCCTCCCCCTACCTCAACAATTTCCAAAACCCACGTTTTAGGAAATCTAAATTCTTATTATAAAGCAAACTTATTATTTTACTAAGAAAACCACCATATAAAGGATACACTTATTACAATTATTCCATCCCCGCCCTCATATCCCACCCTGGCGCAGACGTTCCGCGTATGGCCCGAGGGTACCCGGCTCGTAGACCCAGAAGACGGCACTCTGTAGGGCATGACCGAACCCTCCCGTACCACAACCGAACCCCGCCTCCACACCCAGGGCTCCAAAACTAACAAGTATTCCCCCGCGCAAAGTCCCCCCGACTGTATCCAGAATAGGTGAGTTCCTCGACCTACATCGCCACTTCTTTTTTGTTTTAGTTGTTTTTTTTTTTTTTTTTTTTTTTTTTTATATATTTTTTTTATTTTTATATCTTTTTTTTTTATTTTTTATTGTTCTTTAATATCCTTCATATCCCATGGTTCCCCGTTATAATAATTCACTCCCACTCCTCTGCACCCTCAACACCCCAACCCCCCCCCGTTCCCCCCTACATATTCAAGTACCCCCAAAAACCTCACCCACACTTGACGAAAAACCCACCCCCCCCAATAACCAAAAACCACCGCAAGAAACCAACCCCCCGACACACCCTCCCGCCTACACGCCACCCCTCCCCTATTAACCACGCTCCCACCTAAAAACAAAGCTCCCGACTACCCAGTAGACCTACCCTCCCCCACATCCCTGTCCCCAAACGCCCCTACCCTCATCCTCCTCGACCCCAACACCCGACAATCCCTACCCATTTTCCCTCCTGCCCCTATTACGGGATACACAGACTGGAACTTCAAACCCAAACCAACTCAAAAAACCAACCCCACCCCCCCCCCCCCCCCCCTACCCACCAAACCAACCAAAGCGCCAAAAACCTCGCAACGGCCACTCCATCATTGCCCTCCACCCGTCACACACCCAATAAACCCAAGCCCCCACCTAAACAAGGCACCCCCATCCCCCCCAAAATCCCCAACAACACACACACCACCCCCCCACCCCCCCACCCAAAACCCAAACCCCCACCGCAAGTCCGCAACGCAACTCCCCCAACTCGTCAAACCCCCCCCCCCCCCCCCCCCCCCCCCCCACCCAAAAACCCCCCAACACCATCACCCCACACCCCCCAAACCCCCACCCCACTCACCCTACCCCCCTACAACCCCCCCCTACCCAACCCCCACCCCCGACCCCACACCCCACCCCGTCCCCCCAGACCCCCCAACAACCCCCCCCCCACCGCCCGGCCCCGAAAGATCCCCCCCCCCGCCCCCACCAACAACACCACCCCCTCGCTACACCCCTGACCCAAACCCCCCCCACCCCGATCATCCCCAACACCCACCCACCAAACCCCCCCACCCAACCCCTAACACCCCTACACCACCCCACACACTAAACGAAGAATTTATGGGTTAAAGAAACCACCGATGTCAACATAGCCCCCAGTCCCCCACCGCAACCCACCAACATCCTCAACCTCACCCCCCCCCACACCCCAATCCCCCGCCCCCTCCCTGTTAATCACCGCCCCACCCCCCACAAGCACGCCCACACCACCAACGCCCAACTACACCCCCCACCACCCAAAACCCCACCTCACCACCCCCGTACATTTACTCCCCTCCCCACGTGCCTCTTTTAGCGACCGTTCTTTTCGCGCGCCTGCCTAGCCCCCCGGTTCTCCACTCCCCCCCCGCAACCCTATGGGTTGCCAAGGCCACTATAAACTAACCAGGGACATTAACAAAAAATGCCTAAAGCACGACGGAGGAGTACCAGCTACCCCACAACCGTACCACAACGGTGATTAGTGGTGCCACCCCGCACCTCTATCCATTTCGCCTCCGTGGCGACACATCTCCCCGACGACGATACCCACACAGCACCGACACGACGCTCACACCACCACGTCTCCCCGGCCAACACCACCACGATTTCCAAACAATACCCACCCCCGGCCCATTAATCCATTGCTATATATGAAAATTCTGAATAATGCAGGTATCAGGAACGTCGTTCAGATTCCCCTCTTGTCCTCCCGTGCTATATGACGGAGCGACTCGAAAAAATCCAACGGCGTTAAATCACATGGCGAGGTGGCCATTCGACAGGATAATTTCTCGAGATTACATGATCACCGAACTTCCCCATAAATATATATATCAATTATTGGTTAGACCAGCTACGTGGTACGGGGCACCACCTTTTTGAACCACTTATCATTGATGTCAAGTCCCATTATTTTTCCAAATCAAAATTTGTTTTTTCAACATTCGCAAACTCCATTGAACATAACATGGCAATCATTTTCATTGACTAAAAAATTCGGTCAAATCACATTCCCGGTATGACAAATCTACTACCACGAGGTTACTTTTATGAATGCGATGGAGTCTCTTGAAGCACATGTGGGTTAGTTGCTATCCAATGCATATTTTTCTGGCTTGACAAATCTGTTAAGCTTAAAAAGGGAGCTCCATTTTTTAAGATAATTATCTCAACCGAAATTGAATGAATCACCAACTACCAAATTTTGAAGGTTATTTTCAATAATTTCTAAACGGCGCTCATTCATGAACTTCACTATGGTAAAAAAGTCTTGTCTGATGCCCAGCCAGTTGATATGCCTTGGATACCAAAGGTTACTCTGTGTCCGTTGCCTCACCTCTAATATTATTATAAAAATAATAGTTTTTTTTGCTTTCTTGTTATAATTTGAACAACCCCTAACAATGCCGGTCATTTCTCATTGTAACGATTTCTGACCCTCGGGGGCTGAGACCTCTTCCGTTGGACAACGTCGTTAGAACGGCGAGAGATGGGGTGCAGGCTAACGGAAATACCTCACCAGACCATACACTACACACTACAGCCTCCGAAAGCTTCTATTTAATCTCCCTGGCGCCCAAACTTAACAGTAAGGAATTAAAAAATATATAATTTAAAAACTGAAGGAATGAAATAAAACTAACTTGTTAAAGTTTGAAACGAGACCATAAATTCATCGCATATTACTTCTAATATTACTCTCTCTTATCCGCACCCTATGGTGCATAGGGCACTGTATTGATACATCAAGTGCAGTGAATCATGATCATTTGTTACATGAAGGACACTGAATTCGTTGGAGAGGGTAAATTTCTGAAAAATACATCCAATAATTGAGTAGGGGCCCATATATAAGGAAACCTTCGTATGTAAATGTACCCAGATGCATCAATCCAGTGTTCCTCCTTTCACTTTAACCCCCCCTTTTCCCCGTACCTTGTAAACCACTTGAACATAATAATTTATGGAGCTAACGATATTATATTATTATTTTAATTTAAAATAGTTTTTATTATTGGACAGCAATACCATGTAGATAAATTTACGACATGTACCCACTTAAAGTTTGAAACTTCAAAAACAACCGACACAATTAAAATATAAAGGTATGTATGTTTATCGCTTGGGAAACATTTTATAAGCTTTTTGTGCTAATGTGATACCGTAAAGTTGGCTTGTATAAAACATGTTTTCCATACAAAAGCTTGGAATATGATAATTTTTTTAAGTGATGGCATAAGAAGCTTACTTTCGTTAAGAGTAGGTTTTTGGTAACTCTCGACAAATATTTAAAAGGCATTATTTTATTAATTTTCTTATATAGCAACAATAAATCTTTAATACCTGTGCTATAGATGAAAAAATCGAGGATAGTTTAAGTTTATTGTTATTTATATAAATTTTGCAGATGCTTCGTTATCAAATATTTTAAATAATATTTAAACTGGTCCATGGGGGCACAAGAGAATTAGCGCACCATTGATACTACACTATTAGGGAGTTAATTTTTAACTTCATTACTCCAGTGATTCTTTAATCAGGCCCTCGTCATATTGTCCTCTTCTACAACCACCCACCGTAAATCTTTAGGGTTTTTGGTGAAACACTAGTTTATTTAATGTAGGTCTCAGGCTACCATTACTATCATACATTGTTTTCCAATTTCCCTATCCACTACTTGTATGTGTTGCATTTCCAGAGCTCTCTCCCATACCATCTCCAGAACGCAGCTATACTGGTGGTTAGGCGTGCCATACATACGGAGTTGCAGTTCAGCAAGTTGCATATTTCTCTAGACAGTCGCTGGACGTAATCCCATGTTCAGCCATATAATTATTCACAGAGGACTATCAGAAAGAAATTCTGCGCATACCATGTCTACCTAAAGTATATGGAAAATCATCCTTTGGCTCTTCCCCAACCGACTTTTCTTATTACTGCTAAGTGGATGCTAGAAGCAACCAACTCCCATTTTATACAGGAGGAGGACGATACATTTAAGCGTGGTGCGTCACCCGTCTCTTTCTCACAGAGTGATTGGCTGTATCGCACAAACATACAATCTCCAGAAAAGATTCTCTCCTTGATGGATAGTACGCGCTGGCATCTCGCGTTCGTCGAGACCATTGCCATAACTTTCCTCGACAAAGACAGCATCATTGTTCTTACCTAGTCCATATGCATCAACGCCAACCTGCCAAATTGGTTATCTGCTGTTGGTAGCACAAGCGCATCCTTGTTACTTAAGTGTATCACCCTTCGTGACTGTCGCACTTATTCTCCACGTCAGCTGGGGTCTTCCGTTGAGGAAAGCACTTTCTAACTTTCTTAATTTTTCTCTTTTCACGATAGACACTTTTATCTCATTATACTAACTTAACTATTCTATTGCGTCTGCCATGTAAAGTGCGATTTTATTATTGCGATGTCTTGTATAAGAAATGAATGGATATCTTTTTTGTATTGTCTAATAACGGAAATGATATAAAACCGATAAACTATTAACGTTAATAGGAACAGAAAACCGGTGCCGCTACACCCAGGACGTTGCATTTCTGAAACTACGAACTTGAACGAACCATTTTGCCAATTACTTACGACACTAATGCCTGGAATTTGTGTATTATGATGTTCACGAACCAAACAGCCGCTAGCTGGTACCAAGACTGAAAAAATAGCAGCTCATATCCAGAGAAGTACCACTCAGGTCTAATAGCACGGAGAGCCGAGGGTAACTACGCCTCCTCAAACAAAGATCAGGTTAGAGGTCAAACCGCGAGCCAGCGCGTCTCCTCAACTCCACCCTCCCTTATTTCCATACTCCTCTTCTCAATCACCAGCTCCACTCTCATGCCCCGCTTCAGCTTCCCCCTTCACCACGCGGGTACATAGAACCTTGCGAACCGGAGCTATCTTTACAACACTGCGCGCAATTTAGTAAACAACAACTATGGGATTTGAATTCTCCCAACTGTTATGAGCGCCAGAAATCAAAAGACTACCTGGTCCGTCTAAGAATACCTCAAGGTGCGAAAAGTCTGATTCGTATTAATGCAATGGAATGACAGCTTCTTATATTTATTTATTTATTTAAACCACCTCAACCGAGCCTCAAGGAGGGCGCGCCCAACTCTACACACGAGCGGGAACAACCGCCACAACACACATACAGGACTTGCAGAAAAAGCGAGTCCCTCGTTAAATTTCTTTTGTCTGTTTCATCACCGGAATCCGAACCCGAACCTCCGTATCGTGAGTCCAGCGTCTTAGCTTTATTATGTTTTGTGAGTAGTATCTCAGTCGAAGTCGCCTTCGACACTAAAGCAACTACTTACTACTTACTCTTCCCTTATCCGCACCCACAAACAAAGAAGGGTAAGTCAAACAGAAATCAAAAAGAAAAGTAGATCCAAGTTATACTTGTCACTGGGAAAACAATCGCACGTATAGCCCAAGGTTTAAATGATCATATCTCGCTTATCATTTATCTGATTTACAAATAAATTGCACATATGGTTTTAGATTTTTTCGTTTTATTTGTCCGCATTCACAGATTAATTCTGTGTGCAAGCAAGTGTAAAAAAAATCATAAGATATCAAAAACATAACTGCCATACATACATTTACAAATATTAATCAATTTTTTTTCAGAAAGTATTAAAAACTTAGGCATTTTTTATTGCTTCCGATCTTATTCCCTAACCCTGTACCTAAGTCAGACAATATTGCTCTCCTTGCATTCCGGCGCGCATTAACCCATTTAGACCTGAAACTATTTTTGTCACAATTTTATGAAATTTTTGTTATTTATAGAATTAAGGACGTTAGTAAATCACCTAAAAAATACGTAAAAAAAAATTTTGTGTAAGGGTTGCCAGAAATCACCGAACCCGTATGTGGGACAGTAGGCTTATACATATGCAAAAAGTCCAAGTATGGCAATTTATCTTATTCTTTCTTTAGTATTAATAAAAACAATAAACTAATATGATAACATGCTTGTTATTTTAGAACACATTTTTAATTATGACTTATGCCACATCTTGTTTTTTGCTTTGTTCCACGAAAAAATGGTCTTTGTTGTTATCATATATATCTTGATTCGCCCATTCATGATGATAGCCTGCTGGGTCCTGGTTTGAAATAAATGTTTCTAAATTTCTATATTGCGATCCGTCTTCAAAGCGTCAATAAACCTATTGAACTTCCATTATGCCTTGAAAGCAACCATGGATTTTGAACTGCCATATATAAAAGTAGTGTATAATCAGAGGCATGTACCATTATTTGTCACGGATGCTAATCCCATAGGAAGGTTCTGGTCTGAACGATCCACTCGTCCCAATTTTGGATCATATTGATGGATCGAATGTGCTTGCGATACGGTGATTGTTTTTTTAAGTTGTTGCGAATATTGTTCTATTTTATGGATAAGATTAACTCGCATGAGACTCGCAGTTACTCGTATATGTCCGTTACTCAATTCATTTACCAGTGGTAAACCCGTAAAAAAAAGGAAAAAAGGTAATTTTCTCCCATTCCAATATCGAAAAGTTTGTCAGTATAGGTAAGAACAATATTGGTACCAAGACTTAAATTAGATTATTCGATATTCAGGATTGTGTGCTGGAACCCTAGTATGGTTCAAACCACATTATATAACCACCTAATGTTGTTCCCACCCAAAGATTGTACCCATAACTTTAGCTCAGCTTCACTCTAAGGACTATGCTAAGGCATACTTGGTGGCAAATGATTCATTTCCAAATTATCTTCATCTCCTGTTTTCATCTTCTGTCACATCATCCTTGGCATTATCAGGTGAAAGTAAGAAAATATCACTCTCTGTCATTGTATTGTTCAAATTTTCCTCTTCCAAAAGAGATACAATACCATTCAACGTCAAAAACCCGAAAACGAAAAATACTGCATATTTATAAAAATCACAAATTTGTATTGTGTATAGTCCTACTGTCCCACATAGGGGTCACTATAATTCAACGAAAAAAAAATGAAACACTAATATTAAAATCACTGATAATATTGAACTAGAATGCTAAGTGGAAGCCTTATTATTGGTCTTAATTTAAAATAAATAAGAAAATTATGAAAAAAACACTTATATTACCTCCTCGATGACATCATGGAAAAAATAAAAAATTAACACTGATTTAAACTGCGTCTATATTCACTCTCTGACAAATTTCAGAAAACTGATATCGTTTATATGAATCATTGTACCTTCCTCTTGGACATTAAGATAAATTTGTAACATTATACTTATTGGTTTCTTCAGTACATTTTTTATAACACACAGTCCCATATGTGGGACGGTAGGTCTAAATGGGTTAACCGCCTGACTTGTACACTCTGTGCACACAATATTGTGCACACAGTCGACTGCCGAACTGGAAAATTGCCTTTGTTTTTGTGCTTCTACTATATTATGCATTCGAGGAATTCACGAATATCTCAGATGGAAATTTTGCCACCTGAAATTTGGCCACATAAATTTGATGTTTTAACAAATCAATTTTTTGTACTTGTTATGATTTGGTACTGAATTTAACATAGGAAAACTATATTTTCCTATGGTTTGAGATTTAAAAAATCACGATGCAGTTATTCCAAATATTATTTGAAAATCACTTAGAAAGTAGACGGAATGCTGTTGAAATGCGATCTCTCAGGCGAATGTGTGGTAAGATTTTGTATGATAGGTGTACAAATGTCGAAATTAGAGCAGAGTGCAAGGCTGAGATATAAGCATTATCGACAAAATTAAGAAAGGGCTTTTACGATGGTTTGGTCATGTGGAGCGAATGAGTGATGAAAGAACGGCTAAAATAAGTTTAAATGCAAGTGTGCCTGGATGTAGAAGCCGCGGAAGGCCGAAAAAGACATGGCTTGACCAAGTACGTCAAGTACTTGAAAGTGGACATGTGAAAAGTCGGAATAATCGGCGTATGTGCATGAGAAGATGTATGAATGCAGAGGAAGCAAAGAAAGTCTGTCAGGACAGAGTGGTATGGCGTTCTATCCTCGTGATGGTTAGTTAGTAAGTTAGTTAGTTACTTAGAGCCGTAGAGACAACCGGTTATTAGGTGTAAATTAGACCGTGGTGATTTTTACCCTGAAGCGTAAGGCTGATTATTTTGCCTTAGTTTGATAAATTATTAAGAATCACTTCATACAATGCGATGCCCTATCAACCATTAGGTGGATATAATAGTAAAGTAATTACGAGGACCTTGTTATAAGACATGATAATGAACTACGGGACAATTTTATAAATAATAAAATAAATATCATTAGGTACAATTTTTGACGTGATAACGTCTAATAAATCGATGAACGCCGGGCATGGCTCATGAAAAAGCATGACTCATTGTCACGTTCCGCCTGAGCCGAGTGTGCGAGCGAGAGCGCGGAACAAGCGATAGAGAAGCACGATCGGCCTAAGCGTTCGGTTTGTGACGCATCTATCTCTCTTTCACTCCATCGGCCGATGCGTCCGAGTAGAAGGGAGACAGCAGCAGCACACAAGCTACAAAGTGAAAGTGAAATTAACGAGTGCAAAAAAAAAAAAATTATGGAAAAAATTGTAATTTTCAATTAACTCCTGCTTTGTATTACACAAAATAATGATAATGCAGTAATAATAATTCAATGCATATCATAAAAGTATGCTATTTTGCATCAATGGACGTCATCACATAAAATTATCGTCCGTTAACTGACTTTACAGACAACCAAAAGCTTTTTAAATATTTTTTTTATCATTATTATGATTATAATCAATTTACAAAAATCATAATCATGATATCCGGCCAAAACAGGTCATTATGATATATGGTAGGATGCGTCTACTAATATTTTAACCAAGTTTTTATGTAAGTAGCGCCTAAAATAGAAAAAGGTACCTAGCCACATCTCTGGTTCCACGCATCAACTATATATTTAGTGCGACCCTTGCGCTTAGGAGACGGCTGCTTTTCAAGCATCCGTTTGCAGTAAATGCTTTTTTAAAAGCTCAGTTTTTGAGGAATCACAGAAAAAAATCCAATATTTATTATTACTGACACACGAAATTTTAAAATATAGGACATTTCCTCATTATTGTTATTTTAGTTTTTCTATTATGTGTGGAAAAAATTAGATAGCTCACAAGGTTCTGCAGTGCTTCCAGTTTGTTTGCTGAATAAACTCCTTTGAAGCCACGGTGCGCTTTAAAGTGGCCAACTTCAGGAGTCGGCTGTTTGGGTGCAGGAGTGGGATGGTTCAAGCCGCGCTGCTGTACGCGATCCTGAATGCATTCCATCTTGGGTTTGATGTTTACTAAGGTTGTGTTGAACTAGGAAAGATTCGTACGTGGTGACGGGGGAAGGTAAATGCTCTAGCGAACACATCTCCGTGTTTAGGGAAAATCCATGTCTTGAAAGAGTGTTACGCCCTAAGATAAATTTATTCCACGTTTCGCTATAATGTATTCACAAAGTAAAGCGAGAATTTGCCCATGTGCTTTGAATTTTTTAAAGGAAACCCCCAAGTGAAAATAGTTAAGAAAAAATAAACGCGTTTTTTAGTCATAAATGATATCCCAACAGAGACAGAGAAACTCCTGGAAACGAATGGTCAATTATATAGGCTGTACGGCTTATGCCTGTCATTGGGCTGGGGTAAGTGCCATTGATGTACTACAACATTCCCCCCCCATTATACCGCCATCTGGCATCTGATAACCATATATGCACAAATTGAAACTACTCTATCTCTGATCTCTCCTCTGGGTCTTCAAAAGCGCTTTCCACATTACAGATTTTTTTTATGCTGGTGATGTTTGTGCTGTTGTGAAGATTGTTAAGCATTTTTTTTGGCAATCGTATTCGTTTTCCCAGAGGTTTCGTACTGTCTCAGAGGGATATAAATATACCATCTGATAGTCAGCCCAGCATGGGTATATCTAGTAATTGATCTACAAATATTTGTATAGCATTCAAAATGTTTTAAAAAGCGTATTTTAGTTATTGTGACGTAAATGTTACGAATGTAATATGTTTTATTTCGCCTCGTAGCATAGGTGTAGCGCAGTAGATACGCGGTATGAGATCGCGGGATCGATTCCCGTAGAGGTTCAACATGAAATACTTATTTACATGTGATTGACATAGAAATATTTCGTGAGTGATATTTGTTTTGATGATAAACCGCAAACTTCAGTTTATCGGGACCCTAGTTTTGATCAAAAGAAACTTTATTTCAGGGATACATTTGTAAGAAAATAATTTATAATTAATTATCAGTTTTTGGGCGTGTTCTCAAATACTATGCACACAAATCTGGATTTTATATCCCAGAACGGGAGTAGGTTCAGAACTTTAATATTATGCATAGATGGAGCTTTCAACTCGCAGGTGATGAGTCTAGAATTTTTTAACCATATATTCGGAATCATGGATGTTCCGTGGTGTTGACAATCGCTAATATGACCTGCAATTGGCTGGTTAAGTGGCCACTTTATGTACCAACTTACTACAACTATTCCCAGGTCATTCCGTTGTCTGGCACATACATAAAGAATTTTGTAGTACTCCTACCTACTTAAAGTGGCCATTAAAACCCAGCCAATGACTGGTCATTAAGCCCTGTAAACGTCGAATATCCTATTCAAGAATTTGAATAAAATTCTTACCTCATCTCTGTAGGATAAAAAATAAAATCTAGATATTAATTTATTTTTATTCAAAGTAGGATTAAATTACATTTCATAATAAGTAGAATTTTAAAATAGACTTAAATAATTTAAGGATTATTTATCTTAGTAAATTTAATGTATCATCATTATTTTTGTAAATGATACTTATGAAGGTAATTAATACAGCTACGTAACTAAACAATTCCTATTTTGCGTTTTGTAAACAAGGTATTATTGTAAATGTTACTCCAAAATTTCCGTAGAAATTTCCAGAAATTTAATCATGCCGAAAAACAACAACATTGAATTATCTTCGGCAATACGGTTTGCTTCAACGCGCAACGTATCAATGTACATTAATTTAGTCGGATATATTTCACCTAATTATAAATCCCGTTTTCAGAAGATGATACTTTTATAAATAACATTTCTAGTTTTTCTTAATACCTGTAAACATAAATTGAATTTCTCTTATTACCGATGTAAACGCCTACATATCTGTGGTGAAAAGTAAAAGGGAGATGAGTCACAAAAAGTAGGGAAGTTATGATTAAAAAATAGATTTGACTTGTACTTTTAAATATACTGTTATCATTGTTTTCGAATCCAGGCATGTGATTGCAAATATAGTTAACTAACTAACTAACTAACCATCACGCCATTTCCCCGAAGGGTAGGCAGAGAGGATAGAACGCCACACCACTCTGTCCTGGCATACTTTTCTTGCTTCCTCCACATTCATAAATCTTCTCATGCACGCACGTCGATTACTCCGACTTCTTACATGCCCACTTCAAAGCACTTGTTTTTACTTGATCATGCCATGTCTTTCTCGGCCTTCCTCGACTTCTACATCCAGGCACAGTCGCATCATATATTTTTTTAGCCGTTCTTTCATCATCCATTCGCTCTACATGACCAAACCAACGTTAAAGCCCTTTCTTAATTTTGTCGATAATGCTTTTGTCTTGCATTTTGCTCTAATTTCAACATCAATAAATAATAAACTTGAGTGTCCAATGTTGTTGAATGAGGTCAGATTTCGCATACCGGGTCGCACCACAAGAAGTTGCCGTTTGTTTGATCCAACCACCGAAAATAGAAATTACGCTTATAATTACGCCATAAAATAGGATTCAAAGGAATGGCAACTTGGTGTGCGAGGGTGTTGATCTCTTCCACTCCAGCATTGGATCAGTCAAGTCATTTTGTAATAACCTCTAGCATTGAATTGTTGTGTATTTAAGGCATATATTATGTATTATATATTTTTTTTTCTTTTTTATGTATTTGCAAATATTTTATGTATTCTCTTTTTATAAAAAAGCCTGAATAGGCGTTTATAATAAATAAAATAAAATAAAATAAAATAAAATAAAATAAAATAAACATTAGTGCACCAATCATACATAGTTTTACCACACATTCACCTGAGAGATCGCATTTCATTTGCATTTAATCTACTTTCATCCTTATTTTTCCAACTCCATGCTTCGCTTCCATACATAAGGGGTTGGTACCAGAAACTCCATTATGCACTACCAATTTAGCATCTTTTGATAAACACTTATTAGATACTACCGACTTTAAGGCACCATTAACTCTGTTACAGGCACTAACCCTCCTTCAATGTCCTTGTCCATATTTCCATCTAGTGAACATGCTTCCCAGATATACAAATATAGTTTGCATGTCGATATAGGTTGGTACGAGATAGATAAAAGTTTTTAGACGGTGGAAATCGATAATAAGTGGTGTTATGAAATTAACCCTAAGAAACGTATACTTTAATAAAATTTGTATGGAAACGCCCCTTCTCGTGAATCCTTGTTGGAAGGTTGTAGGTATAACAATTTATTCACCCGTTTATTACCGTAATTGATTTTTTCGAAAATCAAGAGACGGAAAACCTCACTTGATTTATGACCTTTAAAGTTAGAGCTTCTCAACCTTTTGTTGTCACCATTTGTTTTATTTATTAATTTATTTTTTTGGCTATTATTTCTTTATTTTGTTTTTGTTTAATTCAGAGCAATACAATGATTTTTCAAAGATTAATATGTATTAAAAATAAAACTATAGTTGAAGGTGTGCGTGTGAGAGAGCGTGCGAAAGAGAGAGAGAGAACATATGTCATAAATATACGTATTTATTAATTTACTCTTCTTCTTCTTCTTTCGCCATGTTCGCTCCTATATGGAGCATGTGGACATCACTAGATCCCTCCAAGAGACCCTGTCACCAGCCACCTCTCGCCTCCTCCCACGTCAGGCCCGCATCCATCAGCTCCGCCGAATACATCAGTAGGATGGTCAGATATGGAAGAGGCAGCTCGGGTTCAGGCTCTCCCGAGGCATCCGAAGTACATGAACAAGAATTTCTTGGATTATGTCAAAATTAAAGATAGGGTTAAAATTTTAAAGGAATGGCTGACAGAGGATAGGTTTTTTATAAATTCTGGCTGATTAATTATTGATTTGTGCTTAATTGTTAAATTTCCATAAGAAAAAAAAAAGAAGAAAGAATGTTATGTATGTATGTGTTTATTATAATATATATGTATATTTGTTTTTTTTTTTGTATTTGTAAATTTATTTTTTTTGTTTAGTTTTTGTTTTTATTTTTATTTTTTTTATTTTTATGTAGGTACTGTAGAACCTTATGACAAAACTTGTGTTAGTTTTATAAGGGCTACAGTATAATTATTTCTTACAATTAATAAAAAATATATATTAAAAAAATCCAAAAATTGTTGCTCCAGCAATTCCTAGACGGATTGCGAGTTCCTTGTGCGTGCTGCCATCTTCAGTTATATTAACACCTAAGTATCTGAAGCTGTCAACTTTTTCGATCTTCTGCCCATTGTTGTAAAGGGGTTTCATTTACTCAGCCGATTTTAATAAAAAGTGGTTATCACTAAAAAGGTGTTAAATTAATTATAATAAACTCTTATTTTGAGAACCACTGGTCTAAAGGACTGTTTTCAGTTCTGAAATATCACTCTGTCTACAGAATTCGGGTTTACAAGAAACCAATTAAAGTTAATTACCTTTGAGAAAAGTAATTATTGTGTAGTCTATTCGCAAAACAATTAAGGGATACAAAGTTTTGTTAATTGAAGCCTTTGATTGATTGATCAATGATTGATTTTTTGTTTTACTGACATTTTTAGGCCACACGAATCGAGTAAAAAACTCTACAAAACCGTGTTTTTTTTTATTACACTTATTTTGATTTGCAATAAAATAAGTCGGAGAGATGTTGAATTTAGAGAATAATTGTACCTACTAAAAAAAAATATTGGATTAAGTTTTTCCCTCCACTTTTTAATTATTCCTCTTAGACAATGGAGCAAGTTTTTAGACTAACTTCCATTTAAAACTTTGATGTTTTTATCTTTTAATTTTTCTCGTTTTCATATTCTTTACAAATATATATTTTTTTTTAACTACGTGTTACAATTACATAGCAAGTGTAAAAGGGCGAGCTTATTGCTTTTAAGCAATATCTTCCAACCAACCCTCATGCCTACAATAAAAAAACTACCTATCAAGTGTTTTGAACATAAATTCTAAGGATTTATATTAAAGGATTAAAAGGTCAAGGACAAAAATACGTTATAATGCAAGTGTGTTTAGCTGAGGTAGTCTAGGAAAAGCGTAAAAAAAACACGATCAATCGGGAAATGTCCTATTTTCTCAAATTCCGTATTGTTTTTGTATGAAAAGTAATGAATATTTGAAAATTTCTGTGAAAAGTAAAATAAAAAAATATTCTAAAGAAAAAATATTTAAAGACGGATTGATCGCAAAGGGATGATTTAAAAGCACCCGTCCCCTAAGCGCACAAAAAGGGTCGTACTGAATAATAAATAGTTGATGCATGGAACCAGAGAAGTGACTTTAAACTTTTTTTTATTTTAGACGCTTCTTACATCAAAACTTGGTTAAAATATTAATAGACGTATCCTACCATGTAATGACTAGTTTTGGCGGGATATCGCGATTATATTTTCAAAATTAATCACGGACTTTGTAATAATGAAAACAAAGATCCAAAACTTTTTTCCATACCTACGATATAAATTACCATAAAAACAAATTGTCTTGTTGTCCGTTACAAGTGCTTGAGATATGTGAAAATTTGGAATAAACGGAAAAGTCGAAATAAGAAAAATTATGAAGCAAAAGAAACGTGCTAGAACAGAGTAGTTTGGCGTTCTATCTTTCTGCAACTCTACAAACCCCTTCGGGAAAATACTTGCTCACTTTCCCTCATCCACACCTACTGGTGTATAGGGCACTGCATTGGTACACACCAAGTGCAGCGTATCTTGATCACTTTATTACATGAAGGTAAGATGATCAGTCTTACGCTTCAAAACCAGTCCAAAGTATCACACATGAAATATTAACAAAAAAATCACATGTAAATAAAGATATGAAATCTTTATTGATAAACAACATTTTAAGTGTGTCCAAAAACTTGTAGACAAAAACTGGATTTCACCCATTACGGGCTAATAATTATAATTTGACATCTCAACAGAGACGAGAAATTTTGATGGGAATATATGGATATCTAGGCGTTTGCAGGGCTTATGACCTGTCATTGGCTGGGTTAAGTGGCCACTTGATGTATTACAACATTCCCCATTTCTTTTTTTTTTTTATTTTTCAAGAGAATTTTTTTTGTTTACATAGATATACATTAGAAACACATATATGTACAATAAAAAAAATTATATATAAATATACAAACAAAAATCCCACCAAGGCATAGCCTGTTTGTGGGTATACTGTGAAAGTCATACAGTGTGCACGTGGCAAAAGAGAAAGACAAAGTCAAGTAGAAATGGAAAAATAACAGATAATGTAAACAAGATAGTTAAAAAAAGAATGAACACAAGATATTGGTATCTTTATACCGGAAGAAGAAGAGGGGAAATAATTATGATATATAAAATAAAAAATGACGTAGATTATATTATAGTTATAGTATATATTACACCTAGTATTTGATATCTATATCCATATCAGAGTGTTCACATGTGAAGCGTCGCGCCATTTTACTGTATATTGGCAGATATGGATATCAAATACTAAGTGTAATGGGGAAATGTTGTAATCAAGTGGCCACTTAACCCAGCCAATGACAGGTCATAAGCCCTGTAAACGCCTAGATATCCATATTCCCTTCCAAATTTCTCGTCTTTGTTGAGATGTCAAATTGTAATTTCATATTGATCCCATACGGGAATCGAACACTCGACCTCATGCTTCGGGAAATCGGCGCGATGATGAATAAGTTTGTAAGCTTAAATTTTCTTTTAAATTAGCCGTTTGTTTTTAGTTACTGCTTAACTAAAACAATTAATGAGTCTGTCGATGTAATGTTTTACCTGGAAGCAATTTAAAGCTCCAGGTATTGAAGTTAAGTTTGAGGTTCCGTCCACTGCCTAGGGGAGAGGTTTCTCCTTTAGAAACGGTTTTACCTCCTCATTTACCTGCTCTGTTCGGAGTATAGATCTCTGTGTGTACCCGCAAGCCATTCCTTACCAGCGGCTTTAAGTAGTATGGTGGGTGGTTCCTATTGCAAAGAGAGAAAAAACATGTTTAATGTTCGTAAACTGTAACGGCCTTCATTTCGGCCAGAATTTCCATAGAAACGATATAATAACACAGAGAATCATTATCTCTAATCCAAAGCGCTTTTTTTATAACGTAGTTTAATCCCCGATGTAGAAGCCGAGGAAGGCCGAGAAAGACATGGCAGGACCAAGTACAACAAGTACTTAAAAGTGGACATGTGAAAAGGGCTTTTTTTATAACGTAGTTTTATACCCGATGTAGAAGCCGAAGAAGGCCGAGAAAGACATGGCATGACCAAGTACAACAAGTTCTTGAAAGTGGACATGTGAAAAGCCGCAATATCATTATCACTAATCCAAAACGCATTTTAGCACGTAGTTTTATCCCAGATGTAGAAGCCGAGGAAGGCCGAGAAGGACGTGGCATGACCAAGTACAAGTACTTAAAAGTGGACATGTGAAAAGTCGGAATATCACCATCTCCAATCCATAGCGCTTTTTTATAACGTAGTTTTATCCCCGGATGTAGAAGCCTAGGAAGGCCGAGAAAGACATGGCATGACCAAGTACAACAAGTGCTTGAAAGTGGACATGTGAAAAGTCGTAATAATCGGCGTATGTGCATGAGAAGATGTATGAATGTAGAGGAAGCAAATGAAGTATGTCAGGACAGAGTGGTATGGCGTTCTATCCTCTCTGCCTACTCCTACGGGGAAATGGCGTGATGGTTAGTTGGTTGGTTTTATAATTTTATTCAGAAAACATAAAGACATGCAATAAAATTATAACAAGAAAGAAATATACACAAAGATAGGTTAAATGACCATGATTTATTTGAATTGAATATTGAACCCCGTGGAAACCCCATAAAAAATCCAACGGCGTTAAATCACATGGCGAGGTGGCCATTCGACAGGATAATTTCTCGAGATTACATGATTACCGAACTTCCCCATAAATATATATCAATTATTGTTAGACCAGCTACGTGGTACGGGGCACCACCTTTTTGGAACCACTTATCATTGATGTCAAGTCCATTATTTTTCCAAATCAAAATTTGTTTTTCAACATTCGCAACTCCATTGAACATAACATGGCAATCATTTTCATTGACTAAAAAATTCGGTCAAATCACATTCCCGGTATGAAATCTACACCACGAGGTTACTTTTATGAATGCGATGGAGTCTCTTGAAGCACATGTGGGTTAGTTGCTATCCAATGCATATTTTTCTGCTTGACAAATCCGTTAAGCTTAAAAAAAGCTCCATTTTTTAAGATAATTATCTCAACCGAAAATTGAATGAATCACCAACTACCAAATTTTAAAGGTTATTTTCAATAATTTCTAAAACGGCGCTCATTCATGAACTTCACTATGGTAAAAAAAAGTCTTGTCTGAGGCCCAGCCAGTTGATATGCCTTGGATACCAAAGGTTACTCTGTGTCCGTTGCCTCAACCTCTAATATTATATAAAAAAAATATAGTTTTTTTTTTGCTTTCTTGTTATAATTTGAACAACCCCTAACAATGCCGGTCATTTCTCATTGTAACGATTTCTGACCCTCGGGGCTGAGACCTCTTCCGTTGGACAACGTCGTTAGAACGGCGAGATGGGGTGCAGGCTAACGGAAATACCTCACCAGACCATACACTACACACTACAGCCTCCGAAAGCTTCTATTTAATCTCTCCCTGGCGCCCAAACTTAACAGTAGGGAATTAAAAAATAATAATTGATTGCTTTTATTTTATGCAATTAATTAAACACTAAAGGAATGAAAGAAACTTGTTAAAGTTTAAAACGAGACAATAAATTCATCGCATATTACTGCTAATATTACTCTCTCTTATCCGCAACCTATGGTGCATAGGGCACTGTATTGATACATCAAGTGCAGTAAATCATCACCATTTGTTACACGAAGGACATCGAATTCGGTGGAGAGAGTAAATTTCGGAAAAATACATCTAACAATTGAGTAGGGGCCCATATACACCGTGTCCCACGATGAGACCGCGAAACTCCGGAGGATGATTGTTCATGGTATTCTGAGAAAAAAATCCTAATAATTTTTTTTGATCCGGGCATTTTTAATAATTAATTTAAAAAAGAATTAATAAAAAGCGACTAGTGTAATACTGCCTTCTGTTTGAAATGCTAGCGGTGGCGGGGTGGCGGTGGGCGGGGAGGAGTGGGGATCCGCTCTGGTCACCGTACGCCTTGCCTTGTACGGAAATAGCGATGTTACTAGGCAAGTAGGTACCAAGTACGTATTGATACGAGATCACTACGCGATCTTATTGGTTCGCGGTCCAATAGGGACGCGCTTCGCTTCGCGCTTATTGGTGGAGGTCACGTGGTGTGAGCCAGTTCAAAAAATGGACGGTATTACACGCGTGAATTTTTTTATTCATATTTTAATCATTTTTTTAAGAAATTAGAATTGAGGTTTTTGAAAAACTTTATTAAGATTTTTTTCTCAGAATATCATGAATAATCACCCTCTGGAGTTTCGCGGTCTCGTCGTGGGACACGGTGTATAAGGACCTTTGTATGTACATTCCCAATGCATCATTCCGGTGTTTCTCCTTTCACACGGCCACCAGAACTCACCTCCCCTTTTCCCCGTACCTTGTAAACCACTTTTTTTTTAAAATTAACAACCTCCACTCGTATGCGAGTGACCACTTGACCATAAGTATTAATTTATGGAGCTAACGACATTATATTATTATTTAAATTTAAAAGTGTTTTAAATAATGGACAGCAATACGACGATAAATTTATGACATGTACCCACTTAAAGTTGACTTCAAAAACAACCGACACAATAAAATATAAAGGTATGTATGTTTATCGCTTGGAAACATTTTATAAGCTTTTTGTGCTAATGTGATACCGTAAAGTTGGCTGTATAAAACATGTTCCATACAAAGGCATGGAATATGATAATTTTTTTAAGTGATGGCATAAAAGCTTACTTCGTTAAGAGTAGGTTTTTGGTACCTACTACAAATATTTCAAGGGAAAAAATTTATTAAAAAAAAAAGCTATATAAATCTTTCTCCTGTGAATGTAATAAAAAAATGAGGACGTACTTACAACGTTTTTTTCCATACCTTCCGCTAGGTATGTTTAAGTTTATGATATTTATAAAATTTTGCAATTTTTCTTTCAATATACACCATGTCCCACGATGAGACCGCGAAACTCCAGAGGGTGATTATTCATGATATTCTGAGAAAAAAATATTTTTAAAGTTTTTCAAAAAACTCTCAATTCTAATTTCTTAAAAAAATTATTAAAATATGAATAAAAAATTTACGCGTGTAATACCGTCAATTTTTGAACTGGCTCACACCACGTGACCTGCACCAATAAGCGCGAAGAAATCACATATTTTTGAAACTTAAACTAAAGATTCAGATATGAAATTCGAATTTCGAATGTCCGTCCAAGCGTACCAGAGCGGACCCCCACTCCTCCCCGCCCACTGCCACCCACCACCGCCACCGCTAGCACTTCAAACAGAAGCCAGTATTACACTCGTCGCTTTTTATGAATACTTTTTTTAAATTAATTATTGGAAATGCCCGGATCAAAAAACTTTATAAGGATTTTTTTCTCAGAATACCATGAACAATCACCCTCCGGAGTTTCGCGGTCTCATCGTGGGACACGGTGTATATATTTATACTGACCATGGTGTCACAAAATTATGCCACATTGATACTACAATTAGGTGTTATTTTAATTCATTACTCAGTGTTATATCAGGTCCTACTATTTCCTTTACTGCCATCCACCGTAAATCTATATGTTTTGTGAAAATAGTTTAATTATGGATGTTCAGACCAATAAATCATCATTTCCAATACTCCCAATCCTTACAATTATGGTTTCATTTTCCGCTCCTCCATACCTCTCCATGACGCAGCTATATGCCTAGCGAGTTGCATTTAGCAGTTGCATTTTAGGAGTGCTGACGTAACCAACGTTCAGCATATTAATTTCAGAGTAAAGAAGAAATTTCTGCGCTATCTGTACCTAAAGGAATATGGAAAATATCCTTTGCTCTTCCCAACCGACTTTTTACTAGGGATGCTAGGATCAGTTATTTTAGAGGAGGAGGGACGTCCATTTGGGTGTTCACTTCTTTCAGGTGATTGGTAGTCGCAAACATAACTCAGAAATTCTGATGGATGTAGGTCTGTTCGTACCTGATAACTATCTTCGACAAAGACAACATCGATTGTTTTACCTGTCAATATGCAGAACCAACCTGCCAATGGTTATTGGTTATGCCTGTTGGTAGAGCAATCTTGTTACTTAATCGCATCACCTCGGATGTCGACTTGTTTCACAGTGGGTCTTCCGTTAGGGAAAGCACTTTCTTTTAATTTAACTTTTAATTTTTCCTTCTTTACTTTTTTATCTCATTATACTAACATAACTATCTATTGTCATGTATGATTTATTATTGTATTGTATTAAGAATGAATTGGATTTTTTTTTGTAATGTTCTAAATAACTGAAATAAATAAATAAATATTACGTAGTGGAACAAAACCGACGTTCACAGGAGTTGCATTTCTGACACTGACTTGAACGCCTGAACGGACCTTTTGAAATTATGTACATACTTGGAACTGTCTGGAATTGTGTGTTAGTGTAGTGCACACCTACAGCCGCTAGCTGGTACCAGCATTCAGAGAATACCTCCAGCCTACGCACGGAAGGAGCCGACAACACGCCCTCAACAAGCAGGTTAGTGGAACTGCGTCTCCTTCTATCCCTTATCACAATCCTTTATACAGTCAATTTTCATCCCCTAAATCCTACCCTACGGGTACACCCTCGTACGGGCTTCTACAATGGATTTATATTAACAAAACTAAGATTTGATTTCCCATCTATGCCAAAATCAGTTACCTGTCGTAGTATTAATGAATGAATGAGCTTTATTATGTTTGTGTAGTAGTGTCCTGACAAACAACTACTACTACTTTCCCTTATCCGCCCCAAATGGTGCATAGGGCACTGCATTGGTACACCAAGTGCAGTGTATCTTGATCATTTTATTACATGAAGACAAGATGGTAACCAGTCCAAGGTATTACACATGAAATATTAATGTGACAAAGAAGGGTAAGTCAAACAGAAATCAAAAAGAAAAGTAGAACCAAGTTATACTTATCACTGGGAAAACAATCGCACGTATAGCCCAAGGTTTAAATGATCATATATCTCGCTTATCATTTATCTGATTTACAAATAAATTGCACAGTTGGTTTAGTATTTTTTTGTTTTATTTTTCCGCATTCACAGATTAATTCTTTTTTCAAAAGGTATTAAAAACTTAGGCATTTTTATTGCTTCCGATCTTATTCCCTAACCCTGTACCTAAGTCAGACAATATTGCTCTCCTTGCATTCCGGCGCGCATTAACCGCCTGACTTGTACACTCTGTGCACACAATATTGTGCACACAGTCGACTGCCGAACTGGAAAATTGCCTTTGTTTTTGTGCTACTACTATATTATGCATTCGAGGAATTCACGAATATCTCAGATGGAAATTTTGCCACCCGAAAAATCTGCCACATAAATTTGATGTCATTGAAATATATGGTAGGATGCGTTTACTAATATTTTTAAACCAAGTTTTTATGTAAGTAGCGCCTAAAATAGAAAAAAATACCTAGCCACTTCTTTGGTTCCACGCATCTATATATTTTAGTGCGACCCTTGCGCTTAGGAGACGGGTGCTTTTAAAGCATCCGTTTGCAGTCAATGCTTTTTTTATAAGCTCAGTTTTCAAATTTAAGAGGAATCACAGAAAAAAAAATCAAATATTTATCATAACTGACACACAAAAAAATACGGAATTTTAAAATATAGGACATATCCTCATCATTGTTAGTTTTATTAGTTTGTTTTCTATTGTGTGTGGAAAAAAAATAGATGGCTTACAAGGTTCTGCAGTACTTCCGGTATATTTGCTATCTCAGGAATAAACTCTTTTGAAGCCACGGTGCGCTTTAAAGTGCCTAACTTCAGGAGTCGGCTGTTTGGGTGCAGGGGTGGGATGGTTCAAGCCGCGCTGCTAAACGCAGACGGCCCTCTCCTGAAGCATCTTGATCACATTATTTTTATTTTATTTTTTTCAATTTTAATTTATTTTATTTTACTTTATTTTATTTTACATTATTTTATTTTACATTATTTTTATTTTATTTTATTTTATTTTATTTTATTTTATTTTATTCTATTTTTTTATTTTTTTTATTTCACTTTATTTTAGTTAACTTTATTTTGTTTTATTTTATTTTATTTTATTTTATTTTATTTTATTTTATTTTATTTTATTTTATTTTATTTTATTTTATTTTATTTTATTTTATTTTATTTTATTTTATTTTATTTTATTTTATTTTATTTTATTTTATTTTATTTTTATTTTATTTTATTGTATTTTATTTTATTTTATTTTATTTTATTTTATTTTATCATGTACTGTATCAAAGATGATGCAAAATAAAAGGATATTATTATTATTATTATTATTAATGCTTTTATTGTTAAGTAATGAGCCGCTCTCTATTTCAGGTTTTGCGTTGTTAAGGCAGTGTTTATTACAAATTATGCTGAATCTTAAGCGGAATAACTTTCCTAAAAGCAATCCATCTTGGTTTGATGTTTACCTAAGGTTGGTGTTGAACTTAGGAAAATTCGTACGTGGAAAATGCTCTGCGAAAAATCTCCGTGTTTAGGGGGAAATCCATGTCTTGAAGAGTGTTACGCCCTAGTGATAAATTATTCCTTTTCGAAATAATGTATTCAGCAAAGTAAAGCGAGAATTTGCCATGTGCTTTGAAATTTTTTAAAGGAAACCCCAAGGAAAATAGTTAAGAAATAAACACCGTTTTTAGTCATTTTTGATATCCCAACAGAGACAGAGAAACTCTGGAAACGAATGTCAATTATATAGGCGTTTACGGGGCTTTATGACCTGTCATAGTAGGCTGGGATTAAGTGGCCACTGAAAGTACTAACAACATTCCCCATTCCGCCCATCATCTGATAACCATATAGTGACAAATTTTTGAAACTACTCTATTTTGATCTCGTGTTCAAAGTTCCACATTACAGATTTTTTTATGCTTTTTCAGGTTTTCTCTGCCCTATTTGGGATATTGAATAGAATAACCTGATATCAACCCTAGCATGGGTATAATCCAGTAATTTGTCTACAAAATTTTTGTATACCATTCAAATGTTGTTAAACCATTCCTTTGGCAGGGATCCGCGTAAATGCACTACGCAAGTTAAATTTCATTCCGCTTCATCAGCATAGAAGAAGCCGTCCTGCTGGAGGAGAACCGGGGCCAAGTTCACGGACCTGGTTTCTCTCCGTCCCGGGTCAACATGATAACTCCGGCTCCGTCGTGGGCACCCAGGTTAACATTTTCCCCCGAGCTGCACGGGCGGGCTGTACGATAAATCGGTGGATCGTGTATGTCGCCTTCGGGATATTGTTACTGGTAAGGGAAATGCGAAATACATCAAGTCGCACCTTTAGAACGAAACGACCTCATTCAAAATCTGCAAGTTTCGGTAGATTCCATCTTACTTGCAATCATATCTGATTTTCTATCTTATTTTTTAAAGGAAATTATTACCTTAATATGTGTATGCATAGGATGGAACTTTTTAACGCGCTGGTGTAGATGATCTAAATTAAGTATAATATATCTTAATTAAGTCAAAAGATGATAGAAGGTGTCCATATACAACAATGTTTTTATTGTCAAATTTCATTCTAAAGTGCACAACGTGGCCATCATTCCCCCCCCAATGTCAGGTCATAGGCCTGTAAGCGCTCGAATATCCCTATTTCTGAATTTGAATATAATCTACCTCAACCCTGTTGGGATATAAAAATGAAATATTAATAACAGAGTTTCGAAAAATTTAAATGGCAAGTTTACGTCTTCAAGGCCCTTTGTATTTGTACATGTAATGTGTTAGTGTATTTTGTATATGTGTAAATGTTTAACGGTAAGTGTGCCGTGTATGTGCTTTATTTTGTATGTTAGCTAAACACGTTTCGTTGAATGTTTGTTAAGCTGTCTAGCGTTGAATGTGGAAGATTTATTCCGTGAACTATATAATTGTTGTTTATTGTTTATTATGGTTCCCCAACATTACTTATCTTATTCATACATGGGGTGTGTGAAAAATAATTTGTTATGATAACTTCTCTATAGTGGCGTTTGCGCACCTGTCTCAGAGAAGATATTACAATATTATAATTTAAAGAAAAGATATTGTAAATTTCTGTATTTGCCTGAAAATTTAAATTTATGATTTAACAATTTGGGATTGAATAAGTTATGTTATTTTAAAAAAGTAAATGGTTAAACCCACGGATGTACATTTGAGTTTCATTTGTGTATTTTTATCCCCCTAAAGGAGGAACGCTTTAACCAACTAATACGAACACGTTTCTAATACCAAGATCAATTCAAATTTCATAGGGAACCGTGATAAATTAAAATTGCAAATTTTGGCGACCAATATAGTTAATATACAATTACGTTTATTTTAATATACAAGAATACGTAGGGTTTATCCCAAAAAACTTTTTTTTTTTTTTTTTTTTACTGTTTTTTTTAAAAAAATTTAAAATTATTTCGGAAAAAAAAGGGTTTTTTTAAAAAAGGTTAAAAAAAAAATAATTTTTTTAATTAAAGGGTGTAAAAAAAACCAAAAAAGAAAAAAATTCTTTTTTTGGGCAAATTTTAAATTAAAATGAATTTTTAAAAAATTTTTTTATTTTTTTAAAAACTTTCTGGACCCAATTGGTTTAAAAATTTTTCTTAAAATGGGTTTTTTTTTTTTTTTCTTTAGGGAAGTTTAAATTTTCCAAATGAATTTTTTTAAACAAATTAAAAAAAAAACAAAAAAAATTTTTCCCTTTTTTTAAAAAACCTTTTTAAAAGGCCCCAAAATATAGAATTTTTTTTTGAATAATTTTTAAAATAAAATAAAAACATGAAAAAAAAAAAGGGTCATAAAACTTTTCTTTGAACCAAAAAAGTATGGGGAGGGGGTGGAAAAAAAGGGGGGGAATAAAAAAAAAGGTTTTGGGTGAAAAACAAAGGTTTTTTAAGGGGGAAAAGAAAAAAATTTAAATCAAAATTTACATATTTCACAAAAAAAAAAAAAAACCCCAAAAATTTTTTCAAGAATTTTAAAGAAGGTTTTTTAAAAAAAGATCAAAAATTTAATTTCCCCCGGGAAAAAAACCCCAACAAAACCCACCGAAGTTAAGATTTAAAGCCAATCCACGCCGGGCGTGGGCTGGAGTTTAGTCCTTTAAGCCCGGGGGGGAAACTTGGCAAACCCCCGGGAAAGTATTTTTAGTAGGGAAGGCAATTTAGGTGTAAAAAAAATTTTTTTTCTAAAAATTTTTGCAAACCCAAAAAAAAAACGACTGAGCTTTTCCCCCGGGTTTAAAAAAATTTTCAAAAAAAAAAAATTTTGATTTTATTTTCTACTTATTTTTTATTTATTTATGGGGAATTTTTTAAAAATTTTTTTTTAAAAAAAAAATTTATTTAAATTTCCCAAATGGGCCACCTCCCCAGGGGCATGGCCCCCGGGGGGGAAAGGGGGGGGGGCCTTTTTTTGGGGGAGGGGGGGACCCTAAAATGGGGGGTTTTTACTAAATTATACTTATAAAAAAAAAATTTTTTTATTAATACTTAATTTAAAATTTTATATTTTGTGACAAAAAAAAACCTGACAAAAAACCCGCGGGGTTATATGGTCTTTAAGTGTTGGGTTCGGATTTTTTTTTTATTTTTTTAAAAAAAATTTGTAAACCCAAAATTTTTTTTTATTTAAAAAAGGGGGGGCCCAGGTTTTTTTTTTTTTTGGGAAAAGGGGAAAAAAAAAGGGGGAATTTTAAAATATTTTTTTTTTTTCAAAAATTTAATAAATAAAAATTTTTGCTTCGGAAACAGGGGAATTTTTTTGGGTTTTAAAAACCCCCCAAAGCAAAAAAAAAAAATTAATTTTATAAACTTTTCTTTAAATATAATAGGGGCCCTTTTTATTAAAAAACCCCCAAATTTTCAAAAAAAATTTTTTTTTGGTTAGTTAGGACGTAAACTTTTTTTTTTCCCCTTTTTTAAAACGTTTTAACCGGAAATCGACAAAAATAGAAGTTCAAAACAAAGTTAATCAACATCGGGACTGTCCATTTTTTACGTTTCCCTTTTCAAAAATGAGGCTTTTCCGAAACTCCCCCCCCAAGGTCAAAGGGGGAAAAGAGTATCTTAAAAGAACTTTTTTACTAAAAACCGGGAAAAAGGAAGAAATTTTTTGTTTGACATTTTAAAAATTTACTTTATTTTTTAATTTTGACAAAAAAAATTTTGGGAAAAAATTAAGCCTAAAGGGGGATTTTTTAAAACCCATTTTTTTTAAAAAAAGGGGGGTTTTCTCAAAACCCCCCCATGCAAAAAAAAAAAAGGTTTTAAAAGCCCCAAATTTTTAGAAAAACAGGGAAAAAAGGGAAACCTTTTGGTCCCCGGAGGTTTGAATTGGATTTAACCGGGCTCTCGTTTTAAAAAGTACGAACTTTAAAACAAGCAGATCCAAGTATTTGGGAAAATTTCTTTTAAGGTTTTTTCCCCTTTAAAATTTTGATTCCCACCAAATACCCCAAATTTAAGGGGCGAAAAAGTAATTTTTTAAAAGACGCTTTTCCTAAAAACCTGGGTAAAAACAATTTAGTCGCCCCGCATCTTAAATTTTAAATTTAATTCCCAATTCATACATTTTTCGATATTTTTTTAAAAAAAAAAAATTTCGGGGAAAACCCTTGTGATTGGGGTTTTTTTCAAACCCATTTTTCAAAAATAGGGAGGGGTTTCTGACCAATACCCCAAATTTTGGGGGAAAAAGAAAAAATTTAAATAAAAAAATTTTTCCTTTAAAAAATTTAAAAAGTTTTTTTACATCCAGGTTTTTTTTTTCCCCAAATCCGTTTCCCCCCTATTAATTTTTGGAAAGGGTTCCTTTTTTGCCTGCAAAAAGCGCTAAAAATATCCCCGCCTTGCATACCAGTTGTGGGTAAAAATTGTTTGGTTTTTTTTCATTTTTCCTTTGGCGAAATTGGGGGGAAAATTTTTAAACCCAAATCTGTTGGAAAATTTAATCTGAATCCATTATTAATAGATAAAAGTCATAAATTACCCACCCCAATCCATTTCAATCTCTTCAACCTTGACTAACATGAGACCTGGACCAGTGTACATTGATATGGACACATACTTACGTCATTATCCTATTTCATTCATTCTGGTTCCCTTGACAAAGAGACAGTGTTGTTTCGGGAATCGGTCGGTGAGTTTTAATTACAAAAAATTAAAAAGTTGTTAAAAACAAAGTGTTTTCATTTAAATTGTTTAAATGATTAATTCAAAGTGAAGGGCTTCCAACTCGTAATTTCATGGATTAGAATCATTTAGTAACATATGTTTGACAAAGATATAAATAAATATTGTAAAATTTAAAAATACAATGTTTGGGCCCAAAAATTAAAAGGTACGACTGATGTACTTTCGTGTGGATTTTGTCGTACCGATTAATATTAAAACTTTTTGAATCTGGTCGTTTAAAGAAATTTACTCCAAAAGTAGTAAAACTTGCTGGATTCCGACGGCTGTATTTATCTATGGAGCCAGACTAAAAAAAACATCTACGCCTTATTTTTCTATGGTAAAACTATTCGTTTTTTAAACTCGCCTGACTTATTGATATCGCTTGCATTGAATAATAATAATCAAGAAATGCTGCACTTTAAATTGTACTAATTGCAGTGCCCTATGCTCCATCGGGTGCGGATAAGGGAAAGTGGTGGGCGTGTTTAGTATACGGTATGTAATTTTTCCAACGAACAATGTAATGGTCCACATGCTATTTTAGAACCGTGTAGGTAAGTATCCCAAAAGATCGTCTGTGTAAGTTCAATACCGCGGAAGAACCAATTTGCCAAAATGTTCAGGGAGAAAAAAAAACCCTCCAATTTTCGAACAAAAAAAGAGGTAAACAGTAAATTTGTATCGGGATATACGCGGTATTGTGTGTGAAGATGGTTTATTCGCGGTATGACACTTACCGAAAGCAGCAGTGTCCTATTGGTCAAATTTTAAATTTGAATTAACCAATCGATGCGGTGCTTGTTTTCGTTCAAACGAAAATCAGACAAAAATGCGTATGCGGAGCTTATTGGCTCATATGCGATTTTGAGCTTATTGGCCCAATGCGGTATTGAACTGATTATTAAATAATAGATGATTAAAATAATCATTGACATTTTAAAAATTATTTTTATTTTGGACTGGCAGTGAATCGGTTGAACTCCAGATACCCAACATATTTTGTCTGGATACAAGTATAATCACAGCAAGTACTGTCACAGGGACCACGGTAAAGCTACCACACAGTAATCCAGCTACTGACCGCTTTATTAGTTACAAACGTCATGACAGTTGATCGCCGAAGCGATTAATATCATCGGATTGCGTAAAATAATCATCCATTATTGTTATTCGTGGGTATTATTATGCTACTGAACGGCCATGAAGCGTGAAAAAACATTATGTGCCGCATGTGAACGCAATAAGCGCATCTTCCAACATCTGTATCGTGGGTCATTGTCAAACAGGGATGTCTAGAGAATTGCAAAAAAAGCTTTCGATTGGAATTTTGTACCGAGCTAATATATTGCTGTATAAACCTAGTTTATGTCGGAGTTGTGGTTTGTTAAGCACAGCTTTTGTTGTGTGATTTCCAATAGATATGAGTCGGTTCCTTACATATGTGGTATTATGGTAACTTTCATTACATGTTTTTGAAAAGAATTAACCTGTCAAAATGTTTTCCATGAATGTTTTTTATATGTTTATGTATGACTACATGTGTGAATTATGTTAGTAAAAATGGCGTGCAAGGACACAGTTGGTAAAAAAGGTTTTCTTTCCTTTTTATTGCTGATGATACTATGAGCAAGTGACGCGATATTAGATTGTCACGAAATAATTACGAGTATATAGAATTATTCTTCGGTATAGTAATTCTGATTCTTCATGTTACATTCGTTCTATCCATAAAGCAATTAATTGCACGGTAGATATTACGTGAAAATCGGACTTTCTATGATATACAATTAGGTCGAGCCGAAAGAAAATATTCGGCCATATTTTTATTCGTTCTAATTATGTATTAGTAATACTACAACGTTATTTAAAAATGGTTATATATTACGTAATGATAGACAATCTATCTTAGTAAATAAGTCGATAGAAAGCCGAATATTGTATGTTGAAGAATTTCATTTTAAATTATTAAGCCTTGGTTTTGATTTTAATAATCACTGGATCAAAACCTCAGCTCTCCACCATTTGATTCTTATTTTTTAACACGAGACATAAAGGCTTCGCTAAAAAGTGGTAGGCAGTTATGATAAAAGAAATAGGATGAAATGAACATTATAAATGTATGATCAAAATTATTTAGCTAAGGATTAAAAGATTTAGATGATATCATGGACAATTTTTAGCATTAGCTGTGTTTGAACTAAACAGTTTTAATTCAAAAAACTTCTACAATCCAAAATTTCGATCCCCAAAAATTCGCTGAAAAATCCATAATGAACATTTCTCGATCCCAATATAATAAACTATCCCATGATGTAAAAATAAATAAATCAATACATAGTAAACCCCTTAAGATTTGTATCTAAATATGTTTTTCAATGATAATTATGATGTATAGGATTAAGATTGAATGTGTCATTTTGTATCGTCTTTCTTATTCGTGTTTGATTGTGCAATATGTAATTTAAAATGTATGTAATACCGGTCCCAATATGTGTTTTTATAACTCCTGGGAATATGAAACATGTATGTTTAATATTAATAAAAAATTAAAAAAAGGTCCAAGGTAGTAAAATTCAATATTTCATTTTCAGAATTTTCAAAAGAAGATAATAAAATTTTGAAAACCTCCCCCTGCAATACATTCTGTACTCATTATAAATATATTTTCATTTTCAAAGCTGATTCAGTTAAGTAACATCCATATTATTTGTTCCCAAAATCCAATAATGGCTCTTAAAAATCCCCAAGGGAATATTTTGAACGAGTCATAAAAGATAAGAAAATTCACCTCGTTATAAAATAAGGCAAAAAAACATCTGGCTTACATTGTGGGAGTAATTTAATTTTTGCGTACCATTAAACTAAATGTTATCTCCGAAGAATTTCTCCGTTTTGGTTAAAATATGAGCCTTTCATATTTATCAGTCGATGCTGTAAGCTTTATTAAAGGTGTTAAGTTGAATCTATGTAGAAGTGAGAGAATAACTTTTCAGAGCTTAAAAGCTGTAGCTGCGAAAGCTTCGATTTTCTCGTGAAAGGAAGGGACTAACAATACAGAGTGTCAAACTAATGTTTTTATTCAAAAGTTGGGAAATTCACGAAAATAAAGAAAATAATTTAGAAATTTTGTGAAAAAGCGAAATTTTTTATTTTTTATCAATATATTTTTTTAAATGTTATACTTTGGACTGAGTCTGAAGCGTAAGACTGATCGTCCTGTTTTCATGTAAGAAATTATCATTATATATTTTGCCACCTTATTTTATGGTCAAATAATTTTCTAGTAATAATACTACTATGATTACTACTTAGCTTACTTACTAAATTGTTTAACTTTGCACTACTTAGAGTTACTTTTTAATTTACCCATTATGATTATTACTTAACTTGTTTAATTAATTGTTTATTTTGCACTACCTAGATTTATCTTTAATTTACCTACTTAATTACTAATTATATTATATTTTAGCGTAATCTCCCTCACCAAGCACAAGAGCCTGTCTTTTTTATTGGTGAGGTATAGCGTTAAGTTCCAATATTGTGCCTATAATTATGTCTAAGTATTGTATTATTTTATTTGTAAAAATGTGAAATAAATATTATTATAAAAAAAATAAAAAAAAAAAAAAAATAATTTTAGCTCTTTTGATATACTCAAATATTTCAATTTTGGGCTGCTTTCAAAAAGTGGGAAATAACTGTGCCAGTAAGCAAGAAAAAAGTTATGCTGGGATAAGAACCTTAGGTTCCTAATCCGGAATCCCCGAATTTACCACTAGACCATAACAATGGAGTTTTTATGATTTGCTCAAATATTTGATTTTTGGGAAATAGCTGCGCTAAAAAGCCATAAACAAGTTGTGCTGGAGTAGAGTTTGAGCCTAGAAATTCAAATTCTGAGTCATGACTCAACTAGACCACTATTTGGTGTAACAAAGCTGATGCTCAACCAAAACTGAACACACGCTTTTGTTTAATGTATTTATTATTGTTTTTGTGCAGGAGAAAATAATGTATGTAATTGCCATATCCAGACATCCACACACACCCTCACTCGCCCATTCACCCTGACACACACACACACACACACCTCGCTCAAACATCCCTACACCTACAAGACACTTAATTGGTTTATTTTTTATTATTGTTATTTCTGTATTATTTTCATATTGTAACTGTATGTGTCCAAAACCAAAATAAAATAAAACAAAACCAAAATAAAAATAAAGTAAACTTTTTCATGTAAAATCACAAAGCATTGCTGAAAGGAGTGGGCTTCGTGTATTTTTCAAGCCCTCTATCATTATGTGCGCCCGAACCACAAAGATGAGAATTTCCAACCTTTCCTGTAGAAATCTCTATTGTTCTAGCCTTGAAACTACAGTGTAAGTTCTCTAATAGCGTGAGGTTTGTTCGGATATCGCGTGTGGTGTTTCTTCCTTTCTTTCTTCCTTTATTCTCTCACCACAAATCTTTTCCACTCCAGGACTTCCCATTCACATTGGCTCCAGCGCTTACCGCCAACCCCCGGTGAAAGGCAGTGTTTCCCGTTAACCCTTTGCTGGCGTGAATGGGTAAATATGAACGAAAATGTGTAAAAAAAAGTTAAGTAAAAAAACCAGCATTTAAAAATAATTATTGTTACCAAAATAAACAAACCTAACTAACTAACTGACTAACCATCCCGCCATTTCCCGAAGAAGGGTAGGCAGCGAGGATAGAACGCCACACCACTCTGTCCTGGCACACTTCTCTTGCTTCCTCCACATTCATACATCTTCTCATGCACGCACGTCGATTATTCCGACTTTTTACATGCCCACTTTCAAGCACTTGTTTTACTTGATCATGACATGTCTTTCTCGGCCTTCCTCGATTTCTACATCCAGGCACAGTCGAATAAAGCAACTAAAGGTTTTCACGTGTATTATGTTATCAGTTTGTGAAAGTTACTTAATTATTGACAACGTTCATTATCCGCACCTAATAATGCATAGGATACAGTGTTTTAACACCAAGAGCAGTGTATCTATTTTAATACTCGAAGGTAAAATGGTCAGTCTGGCGCTTCAGTGCCACTAAACCAGTTAGCTTTGATATGCCCAAATATGAAATATGAATATAAAAACCACCTGTTAATAAATATTTCATATTGACTCCCCATAGGAATCGAACCCCTGACCTCATACATGGTAACCCAACGTGCTAACTAACTAGTGCACCACGAGGCGAACTACCTCATCCCTGTAGGGATATAAAATGAAACATATACCTACTCCCGTCTTGGGATAAATCCAGATTTGTTTACAAGTATTTATACACATCCAGAATGATGTATTACTTGAATGTTTTTAACAAATTACTTTAAAAAATACAAAAAACTTAAATATAGTTACTGCGTAGTAAAAGGAAGTTAAAATTTACAAAAAAAATGCACAATGTTATGAAAAAAGCAAAAAAAATATATATGAATAAAATGTTTTTAAAACTGCCATTTTTTAAATTGTAATAGTTACTACATATATATTATTATAAATACAGGGTTTTATAATCGTCGATGTGCTCGGTAGCTGCAAGATGAATTGTTTAAAATGCTCACCTGTAGATTTAATTCACTATTAGATTTAGGTTGGTTGAATATTGTTATCTAGTCCTAATCAGTAAATTAATACGTAAAAATAGTTATTAGATATTTATATCAGTGGAAAGCAAAAGCTCCAATCGTTCATGCGCTTTGTTCCTGCAAAATAAATTCGAGTTTATCAGTATTTAACATTAAAATCATGTCGCGACCATACAAATTATTTTTAATTAAATTCGGTACAAATTGGATTCCAGCAATTCATCTACGTATAAGTAATATAAATTTTCCGTAGTGTTTATTCTCGTTAGATTATGCATTCGTTTATTTATTGGGTCTGGAATTAATGAAGTTATGTCAAAGTACAGTGCCCTTGAGGTAATTTTTCATAAAAATTACACTTAATAAGTTATCCAATTATTTTTAGTATTATGTATCCAGAATATTTAGCTGAACTCTTAAGTTACAATTATTTATTAATTGCCTATCAGTTAAAGTAATAAAAAGCATTCTGAAGAGTTGATTTCACTATTACCGAGGTCTAATTCACATCCAACCCTTATGTATGGAAGCGAAGCATGGAGTTGGAAAAATAAGAATAAAAGTAGATTGAATGCAGTTGAAATACGATCTCTCAGGCGAATGTGTGGTAAATGTATGATAGGTGCACTAATGTTGAAATTAGAGCAGAATGCAAGCCTGAGATAAGCATTATCGACAAAATTAAGAAAGGTCTTTTACGTTGGTTCGGTCATGTAGAGCGAATGGACGATGAAAGAACGGCTAAAAAAATATATGATGCGACTGTGCTTGGATGTAGAAGTCGAGGAAGGCCGAGAAAGACATGGCATGATCAAGTAAAACAAGTGCTTGAAAGTGGGCGTGTAAGAAGTCGGAATAATCGACGTGCGTGCATGAGAAGATGTATGAATGTGGAGGAAGCAAGAGAAGTATGCCAAGACAGAGTATTGTGGCGTTCTATCCTCTGGAAATGGCGTGATGGTTTGTAAGTTAGTTAGTTAATTCACATCCTATAGTTCCAAAGTAAGCTTAAAACAGAAATTTGGTGTGAAACTGAAAGCTTAGACATAACTCTACGAAAGCTGCTAGAAAATAAAACAAAAACCGCAGTCATTTCAGGTTAAGGTGGATTTCTTTCAAAGAGACATAAATCTAACCGGGCCTCAAAGACTTGTACATTTTTTGGCGATTTTTTAGCATTCTTTGTTTCACTCGGTGGTGAAAATTTCATAAGGCGGCGTTATTGCCTCCCGCGAATGGCGCGGGCGAAAGTGGGGGAGGATCTCTGGCGGGAAAAACAATGCGGAAAATTCTACCATGTCAACAGGAATGTACACAATAAGAGACTGAGAATCCAAAGAGAATACAACTATGGTGAATATAAAGAAGGCGTGACTTATTTCGTGGAGACCATGACTTTTCAACGACGTAAGGAGTACCTAATACTTCAACCTTAAAAAACAAAGATAAACATAAATACAACTTAAAAGGCTTTATTGTTCTACGAACGCTGCTATTTTTTTCAACGTAAAAAAAACCTTTGCTTTCTTATGATATTATGCCCTCCAATCCGTACTTGAAAACTACTTCCTTGTCTGAGATGTTTAGTTACCCACTACGTCACTCATTACGTCATCATTAGGCATCTACATCATCCCTACACATCTACGTCACACGTTTCGTATTAAGTGATGGAGTCTTTAGACGTATGAATTTGATAATAAGTGATGTTATGAAATTAACCCTAGGAAGCGCATATTTTTAGAAAATTTGTATGGAAACACCCTTCAAGTGAATTTTAATTCGAAGCTCTATACCCATAAATCTTCTCATGCACGCATGCCGATTATACAAAGCAAGTGTGCTGGGACAGAGACGTGTGGCGTTCTATCCTCTCTGCCGACCTTTTTGCGGTAATTACGTGGTGGTAAGTTATTTATAACATGCCTAAATATTTCAATTCTAAGCAAAACCATTATTCAAAAATAAATCGAGGTGTTCTGTTTTAATGACGTAAGATATTTTATATTTTTAGTGAAGTACTTATGTGAGATATTGATAAACATGAGATTAAATTAAAATCCCATGTATCGAACCCGCAACCCCATGCACGGTAGCCAAATGCACTACCACTATGCTACAAGGCGAACATATTCGCATACACATAGCAAAAAGCAGTTTAAGTCTACCCTGTAAAATGTACAAAATCTGTATAGATCTTGTTTTGCGCATTTCAAGATAAAACAAAATATATCGCGTCTGTACTTTTTTAAGCTCGAACAAGTTTTGTTTAAATATATTGAAAGATACCGTTATTTGTACGGACCATGGCATGATTTAGTTACTGAATTTATGTCCTAAGGGAGGTAAAATCAACCAATAGAAGTTGTTATAGGTAACCCCAGGAGGCATTTAACAAAAACAGTGTCTGTGTTTTCAGACTTTGTTGAGTAGTTAAGGGTTGAAGTTGTACAGAAATCAAACTGATCTCGAATTGTTTTTGATCAACTGAAGGCCTAAAGATACACTGTAATATTATAATTATTTTAACCACTTCAATAGGCCTAACAACATTACAACACCCAAGCTTGAGAAAAATCACCCAGTCAGTTATAATCTGATAACCACAATATTTTTGAGTAAGCGCTGTATTCCTAGGTGTCGAGATGATAGGAACGTAAAAAAGCAAACAGTTCAAAAATTATATTTGAATTTCTATTTTAACTTCGATTGAGAAATATCCACAAATAACATTCTTTCTCATAACTTTAATAAAAATCCTTCCAACAAATTCTTTATCCGGCGGGGCGTAACAGTAAAAATGAAAACGTTTGAATGGAGCATTTATTTGATTTTCTTTTTACAATAGGTTTTTTTTTATTAAAACCGAACAAATTGATACTTATCTCTGAATATGTGTTTTTTCTCAAAGCTTCCGAGAACAAAGATAACTTTTAGGCCTGTTTGCTATATATAGAGCTATAAACTTTAATATATTTCAGGCGCATCTGTCGATTTTACGATTTTTTCTATTCCGCCCCTGCTGCGAGCAAGGCCTGATTTAGGATTTAGGGTTTTTCTAAACCTTAGAAGTTGCCTGGGCTCTGTTGTAATTCATTTGCTTTTATTATTATTTTTTGGTTTACGTGTCTTGAAATAAATTACAGAATCCTGATAAATGAGTTCGATTTACAGGCAGTTTATATATGCGGAAAATTGGAAAGCCCGGATTAAAGAATGTCGATGATTTGTTAAGATTACGGTGTTTTATTTCCTAAAAAGTTTAGTTTGTTTTGTGTTTTCAATTTTCGATGCCTAAAAACCACTTTTCCATATGAAAAAAATTTAAAAACTAAAGTCAAATAATAGTGACCAAGTAATCAAAGAGTCATCGAAATGGTTTCAAATACCTGGGAGCGTAAATGAAGAGTCTCACGGCAGAGTTACAATTTGAGAATCTAGGAGAGCGGCTTGGAGTAGCGGGCGCTGCATTCATAGGTATGAAAGCTGTTTGGAGATCGGATGTTTACTCGGTTAAACAAAATGCCTCCTTTATGTAACTCCTGCATCACACCTGTTCTCCTCTATGGCTGCGAATCGTGGCACCATACCAGGGCCCAAAAAGCAGACTTCTGAGTGCAGAGAATAGGTGTCTAAGAAGAATTTTAGGTGTGCGGTGGTTTGACTTTGTAAGGAACACCAGGTGAGGCAACGGACACAGCAAATTCCTTTGGTTTCTACTGTCATCCATAAGGGTCGTATCTACGTAAAATGCCTTAGCCATGCTTGCCTTTTTTACGCGGCATCAGGTTTTCGGCGTCCTGGTCGTCCACTGTTGACAATTCCGGCAGTTGCGTCAGAGCTGCGGGACGATACTTGACTTGGGAGGATGCACGAAAGCTGGCGGCGATCGCTTGGCCTGGGGGCAGTTTGTGGGATTCCATATGCGCGTATGGGGAGCCAGTTATGGTATGATGTGATCATGATGATGAAAGTCAAATAATAGTGACCAAGTAATCAAAGAATAAAGTGTTTAAAAGTACGAATAGGTAGCGTTTTAGAGTCTCAATATTCTCTTTAAATTCTCGTTTGGCTACAGTAATATTTGATTTATTTTCAAAAAATCAAGATATTTAAAAATCGGTTCGAATCAAAAACCTTATCGAATTAACTTATCTCATAATAATAATTATTCAGATTGCTTACCCTCTTTTTGCTCAAGATTTTTATAAAACGTTTCAAAAGATCTACGAAGCAATACCCTTGGTTCAGCCATTATTGATACTCTCTGGTGATAGGTAGTTCGAATTCCTCCGAAATTTATTCCCTACCTTCACCAAATTCCAGTCCGTTTTGTCACCTGTTTTCCAACTCAAATTCAGTATCGAATATTCACTCAGCGTAGCAACATTACCTCGAACTCGTCATCATCCGTTCTCCTCGTGAACTCCAATACCTGATCTTCCTTCGTTCATTTCCACCAAAATCTCCTCGTCATACTCGTCATCCACCTCCAAGCTTCCCAGCAACCCGAAACCCCCTCGGTGACAGTGAATAAAAGTGTGCTGCTGCCCCTCGTTTGTGTCCCGCCGCGCCAGTTCGACGTGGTGCTTCCAGAGTATTCCAGGATACTTCGTTCTTCCTGGTGGTCCTTCATCGTCATTTCCCGCCCTTGTTGAGTCCCAGCTCTGGTAAGTCTTTTTTCCATTTTCCGATCCTCGTTCGGACGAAATTACCAGAGAGTTCTCATCGTGGTGGATTCAACCCTTATTTTTCCTTTTTTAAAGTACCTATATGCCTACTAAAATAAATACATTACGATGTCATAAAAACTTTTTTGCAAGTTAGAATAGGATTATAAACACACAGTTGAATCCGAAAATCCTAATTTTTGAGTAACGTTTAACGATTGTAAATGAAAAGAACAAAAACATCAACAAAAACTCGTAAAAAACAAAAAGCTATTTATACAAGCGCGCCTATAATTTGGTTAGGTTATTAAAGCTAGTAAAACAAAATAACAATAGAAATTATGGGTTTTTGTTGTTTCACGTTTATCTATTCAGGCATTGTTAAAACCTTCCACGAATGAGTTGATTAGAATAGACCCAAACTATAAATTAAGCCTAACACTGCGTTTACATTATATGTACAAACATGTTTACATTATAAAATATGTACAAATATGTTTGTTATTAAATTCATTTATTTATTTCATGCACACGGTAAACAGTAAACTATATATATATTTATATGTATTATGTCCATACAACATACTTAATACAGGGGAGCAGGTCACGCGGCTGGCGTATGAATTTGAAGGGGGGATAGGATATTCAAGCATTTACAGGGCTTATGACCTGTCATTGACTGGGTTGAGTGGCCACTTAACGTATTACAAGATTCCCCATTCCGCTTATTAACGAATATCCACACTTACTTTTTAACCTGAAACTCATCATTTACAAATTATTTGTTTATAATCAACATGTTCATTACCCTCACTTATATGTGGTGCATAAGCCACTGATTTGATTCGCCAAGTGTTGTACCTATTTCTTCATCGTTTTTTTATTATGTTCATAAGAATTTTTTTTTTCATATTTTAAATAATAATATTATTCCCGAATCCATAGTTTGGCATTACTTGAAATATTCGCTATTATTTGTTGGCAACCAATTTAAATCAAAATTATACACAATGGCACCCATTTGGTCGATATTAATGCTCTGGTGCCGAATAACAAATAATCCGATATCCATTCATAATTTATATCGAGAGGTAAACGTATAATATATCCATAATTGGCTGCTCCTATAAACTAGAACAATTCAGGAACCCATTTTATCAAAGTAACGGAATCAATACTCTATCGAATTATCACCGTGTAACAAAACTCGATGTACAAGCGGAAAACTAGTGAATCTACATCATATTTAGAGTCCATTTTTTTGAATATTTTTTTTTTATAGACCCAGTTTTCAAGAAAATTGAGTAAGAAGTGGTTTTTTTTTTCGAATTTTTTTTTACAAATTGTTATCAAGTAACATTTATTTAGTCAAATTAATAGTATCTTTTAAGAAATCAAAATAAAAAAAAAACACATTTAAATAAGAATTTGTCAAATTTTACTTAATCTGCAGTACTTTTATGAGAGTAAAAAAAATATATTTTTCAAGCTCAGATTCAAAGTCATATTATACATTCGACTCCAAATATGATGTAGATTCATCAGTTTTTGGGTGAGTTTTGTTACTCCATATAAAGCTGTTTCTACTGATTATGAAATTATTAAGATATGAAATTAAAATTGAATTAACAAAAAGTTTTTTCTTAGCTCTGAAGATGACAAGGCATTGTCGAAACTAGTTAGCATTTGTTTAAAATAAAAGTGAATTTTTTTATTTAATTTAAATTTACAAAGTTTACAAAGTGATTTTAATAAAATAATTAAATTTACAATGATGATTACTTCAAATAGTGAGTGGTTTTTGACATGCATTCCTTAGCATTTTAACACGTCCAAAATTTTGTTAATTTTAATAAAGTAAGTTGATTAATTAATAATAGCTGTATTCAGGCATAACTAATCAGTTAGTGCAATACTTAGTTAGCCATAGCATAGGTAGAATATAATACATATATTATTTCATAACTTAACTTTAATTACAATACTGGATATTGTAATTTTAAGAAAAGAAAAAAAAAGTCTTACTGCATTTTCCAATGCTGCACGTCCAAAATTTTTGTTAGGTTGGAGCTTTTATTTCCCGATCAACTCGGTGTCAATATTTATGTTAAACCTGCGGCTAGATTGTTATGTACTGCATTCTTATTTTTCTGATTTCAGTAATATTTGTGTCTTTTCACCAGTCGATGAGAGACTTTACTCGCAAAACCTGGTATTGTTTTTTCCTTTTTATCTTCTTCTTTCTTTCAACACGTTCGCTCCTATGTAGAACATGTGGACATCACGAGATCCCTCCAGGTGACCCCACGTCAGGCCCGCATCTGATAATACTGATAACATTTTTCTAGGTTATTGTACCTTGTGTAATAGAATGATTAAGATACACTGCACTTGGTGTACCAATTCAATGCCCTATGCACCACTGGATGCGGATGAGGGAAAACAGAAGAATAAGTTTTTGGGCTTTGTCTTGCCAAATTTATGCATTTGCAACATCAATCTTCTGGGCTGATGTGTATTCTACGAAATTTTACGCATTCTGGGTTTGTATCTAATTAACCCTTAACTATTGTGTTTGAAACAATCCCGGCATTCGGCGATGTAACCTCAGGTTACCTATACAACATTTTGATTGAAAACTTTTACGAATAAATGTTTTTTTTATCAGTGAGTAGTTAGTATCTCTGACTGTCATAATAACTCATTTTAATTTTTTTTAAAGCTGAAAAACGCATTGAAAAAAATAATAAAGTCCTCTGTTTACTGCAAAATACACGATGTTCGTATGAAATTTCTGAAACATGCAGGTAAAAAATATTTTTAAGTAATTATCTTCAATTCATTTAAATATCAAATTTTTTTTCCAGTAAAAAAGTTTGATTGAAGATTAGTATAAATGCCAGTGTGGTATTTTGATTATTTACGGAGATATTATTAGAGCAGAATGCAAGGCTGAGATAAGCATTATCGACAAAATTAAGAAAGGTCTTTTATGTTGGTTCGGTCATGTAGAGCAAATGGATGATGAAAAAACGGATAAAAAAATACATGATGCGACTGTGCCTGGATGTAGATGTCTAGGAAGGCCGAGAAAGACATGGCATGATCAAGTAAAACAAGTGCTTGAAAGTGGGCATGTAAGAAGTATGAATAATCGACGTGCTTGCATAAGAAGAGGTATGAATGTGGAGGAAGCAAGAGAAGTATGCCAGGACAGAGTGGTGTGGCGTTCTATCCTCTCTGGCGTGATGGTTAGTTAGTTAGTTAGTTAGTTATATTATTCAATTATTTAGTGAGATTTGGCAAAGCGCGGTTACATCACCGCAAGGCGAGGGTTAAGTGTGAGGAGTTTGTACCGTGTCGCAAACACTATCTATTTCCCGAAGGCCGTGAATATCTACAAACTTTGAATTTTATTATGTTTGTAGGTTTTTGATTTTAATGCAGATTACCTCAATTTAATATTTTTCAAACTTTATTAGCTGAACTGATCTACACCGACTTCATACTAACTAGGTAGGTTTCCAGTGGCGTAGCAGCCATAAACACTTTTATTGTTTTCGTACATTTATTATCCATAATACTTCACCAGTTGGTGAAACTGGTATTATTGTTCCTAAAAAAAACACAGTCGTAAAAAGAATTCCAATGCTAAACGCTCGTTTTGTAGCGTTACCAAGTCAATAAATGAATCCGCACGTAAAAAAATATTTATTACTTAACCGGGTAGTAAAATAATACGAAAGTAAGTTATTTTATATTTTTTAGATTTGATATATAACTTTTTTTTTCCTTTAAATATTTCGTTTATAATACAATGTGTTTAGATAGGTAATACCTAAGCGCGTTGATTAATCTTTTTTCGCCATTTTATAAGCAATATATCAAACATCCGTTAATGCTACGAACTTTTAGCTGCATTAATATACTAATTTGTGTTTTGCAAATATTTTAAATAACGAACTGTTATCCTTAAGCCACGCCCACGATACGCTTACATTTCTACGTTTTTTTAGTAATTTGCTTTGATATTCGCAAATCTGTTCTGTCAAAATTGTGATATATTTATACGTCAATATGCCAATTTACCCGACAAAAAACTGTTACATGGAGCTTAGACTACCTTTAAATCGCCTTTTATCGTTGTTAAAAATTTAAATTAAGATATATCATCATATTTATATCACTATTTTCCTCATTAGAATCCATTCAATATGGCCGCCGAATGACATTTGACATTTCAACAAAGAACGGATAGTAAGGAAACGTAACCGCTCAAATAGTGCCGGTAGCTGGTTAAGCGTAAATTACTTAAACGAAAAAATCAGTTTTAAAAGTTTTTAAAAACACATGAAACTATGCATTTTACTTTGAGCCTAATGTTATCAATTTTCGTATTATTTAATTGACAGCACGGATTTATTATCAGCCATGAATTTGACGAAAAATTATCATGTTTATTCCAAATTATTCTCTAGCAAAATAGGTACAAACACTGATTTTAAAAAAATGTAAGGATTCAATTAAAACAATCAGTAATTAAAGATCACGATCCAATGTTGTGATTTATTTTAGTTTTATGTATAATGGCAAAACATTTTAATGTATCCCAGTTTATCTGAAAAGTGCATGGTTTCATTTATTAACTCAATAAATTGGCTTTAAAATGCAGATTTACTTAACACACGCTGTAAATTCAGAGATATTTCTCAATCTTTATTCTGAGTTTACCTTCGCTTCTGATCATTAACGTTTTACGACAAATCTTGCAAGATTTCAAAATGCATTTACGACAGCATTGAGTTTCACTGATACCTCCTTAAGAAATAAAGTTGAATAAGGACTGGATCAAAAATAATAATACAAGTGATAAATTAACACATATTGGATATAAAATAATTCGTAGATATGTATTTATAAGTATAAAGCTTCCGAGTTTGAAAGAAGCAGCCAACGATGTTTATTTTACATGGATAGGCTATTTTCTTCCATTCCTTGTGATGTCCTAGCCCAAAGAAGATGTCAATTGACTCAATCTCAATTTGTTAGAAGGAAACAGAATGATTTAAATGTATTTTTAACATCGGACTACCCAACTTCAAATTAAAATTATTTGAAATCTTATAGACTGTAAAAGGTAATCCTAATTCTATTCCCAGTCATCTCCTTTTCTTTTTACCTATCCCTATCATCGTATCCTCATATATCTTTATATGTATTTCTTATATTTATTTTTTCCATCTTACTTTGAATTGTATAAATGTGAAAAACTATAATTGGTAATCATGTTTTTTTTGTATTCTACGTTCATGTATCGATACTTTTGTTTTTCCTATAAATAAAAATTTTCAAAAATAAAAATGAAGTATTAGATAGTAGAAGATAGATATGGTTGTCTTTTTATCACTGCAAAATACAAATTAAACATTCAATTTTGAAAGCTCTCTTTGAAATAGCTTGTCTCGTGTTAACTTAACAGTTCATGGAAGCAGCCTTTTTTAAAAAGGTATGCAAAGTAAGGTGATTTGACGAGTGAAATATATATATATATATATATTAGGTCCTTACAAATTGAAATTGGCGTTTTGCCGTACTGGCAACTTTGATCTCAAATATCTTCTCTTTGGTTAAGAATTCCAAATTCAAATTTATACAGCTATTTACTCAAGTATTTGTGTTTTGAAAATTATAATTCATTTGTTTTTTTCCTCAATTGTTTTTTTCTTTGCGTCACTCAGTTTACAAAATGGAAAACTTGAAATATCGCGTTATTTACGAGTACGAGTTCCACCGTGGCACCAGTGCTGCAGAAACGGCTCGAAGGATTAATGATGTGTATGGCGACGGTGCCGCAAAAGAAAACACAGTGCGATTTTTGGTTCCAACGTTTTCGTTCTGGAAATTTCGACCTGCAGAACAAGCCCCGTGGACGGCCGGAGACCAAAGTTGATAATGAAGAATTGAAGGCTATTTGTGGAAGCGGATCCATCGCAAACCACGTCCGAGTTAGCTGCAGGCTGCGGTGTTAGTGATAAAACTGTTTTAATCCACTTGAAGCAAATTGGGAAGGTGAAAAAGCTTGAATTAGGTCCTTACATATGAAATTGGCGTTTTGAATGGGGAGGAACATAAAGTTGATTTTTTTTTAAAATATAATATTACAAATTAGAGGAGCTTCAAATTGGAATGTCTAAGACATTCACCGTACTCTCCGGACCTTGCCCCAACAGATTACAATTTTTTTTCGAAATTTGGATAACTTCTTTGCAAGGGAAAAAATTCAACTCCGATGGGGCAGTCCAAACCGATTTCAAAGATTTTATTGATTCCCGTCCGAATGGTTTTTTTAGTAAAGGGATCGATGAACTACCTATGAGATGGCAAAAGTGCATAGAGAGCAATGGTACATACTTTGATTAAATAAATATATTATTTTTTAAAAAATCAACTTTATGTTCCTCCCGTACAAAACGCCAATTTCATATGTAAGGACCTAATATATATAAGGTATAAATTCTGAGTTTTTGGTTTGCCATCAGGTTTTCTAATTCTGGACGTTCACCGCTGACAGTCTTATGGCAGTCTCTACAACACTATGGCTGGCTACCCAAGTAACAATTTCAGTTCTAAAAAGGTCGTAACCAGGTTGTAGAACCGTTCTAGAACCTAATTATGACTTTTTTAGAACTAAATTGTCACTTGCGGGGGCCATGTACTACGTTGTTTCCCTCCACTTGGTATCACATCCCCTAGTAGTCAAGTAAATACAGATGTACAAGCGGAAAACCAGTGAATCTACGTCATAATTGGAGTCGATTTTGTAGAATAAAAATTTTGCAAACTGTAGTCAAATATCATTGATTTAGTCAAATTATCTGTCATGTAGGAAACAAAATAGAAAAACGGAATTATCATAGGGATTTGTGCAATTTTTACTTAATCTGCCATACTTATAAAAGCTTTTATAAGAAGAAAAAAAAAGTTCTATCTCTGATTAAAAAGTCGTTACACATTCTACTTCAAAATTCGATGTAGATTCACCAGTTTTCGGGTTGTACTACGAGTTTTGTTACACCATATATATGATTTTACAAAATTTTTTTGTAAATTTATATTTGTGAAAAGCTGTAATTGGATTTATACATAAATTTGCAATTATCTTGAAAATGTACTAATTAAGACTGTTGTTTTTTCCGTAAATAAAAAAATAAATTAATTAAAAATAAAAAAACATTATATTGGCGGTCTATAGTCCTGGACGACCACTGCTAACAGTTATACTGGTGGCTCATTCCTAAACTAGGGTTGACTGGTAGGTACTTTTGAAAGTACTTTTTTTACTATAATGTATTTATTTAAATTGTAGGAAAGGCAACATTATTTGTGGCTTGAAATAGATCATTTACATATTTTTTCAAATTATCCCATCAATCGTGTTCTGGGGTAGACCGTTACAGAGCGCGTCGTTAGCCGATAACGACCATAAGGCTCATATTTCGTTCTCTCGTTACCAGCGTAATATATACAGCCTCCAGCGTCCAAACGATACCAACGCAGGGTAAAATGACACCTATGGGCCGATGTCATCAAATAATATCGAAGTATTTTTATTCATGAGACTTCAGACCTACTGAAATTCAATTTTGCGAAGTCACGTAAGAGAAAATAATTTTAATTTTGTTTAGAGCTTCCATCAATTTTGAGAGATCTTGAAAAAGCTTCACTGTATTTTTTTCCCCCTAAAGTTTAAGTAGGTATTGATAAATTGAATGCTTTTAATTACGTAATAAACGGATAACGTATTTACATTATTAGCTATATTAACAATTTTCTGTGTGCGATAGATATACAATGATAACTTTAGATTGTGCTTAAAAAATAAACATGTTTGGCTTGAGTTTTGATAGACTGTACAGTTTTCTGAACAAGAAACTGTACAGTTTTCGGTGTCGTGTAAATTGCAATTGCATTGTAAAAAAAATTAAAATGTAATGTAATATTTATAGTATCATATGTTTTCGATAATACTTTTAAGGCGGCTTCCGTAGCGTGATGGCTAAGACGCTGGACTCACGATACGGAGGTTCCGGGTTCGATTCCCGGTGAGAACTCAAAAAATTAAAAGTGATTTTTCTCAAGCCTGGGTGTTTGTGACGTTGTCCCCTCTGTAATTGGGCCTCCTGGCCTGTTGAGGTGGTTAAAAAAAAAAAAAAAAAAAAAAAAAGATTGTTTTATATTTGTATTTTTTAAATAATAAAATTATAAAATAAATCAATTCTTAGTACTGAAACATATATAACAAATGAATTACAAAATATAAAATATAAAATAAGATCCTTCAAAAAATCTTTTTAAATCAATTTGTAATTTTAATCGCAGCTGATTGCGAAATGCTAATTCTTGCCACATACCAATAAAATCCTATTTCTTATACACAACTTTTTTTGAGAATTTTAACTTAAAGCGTAAATTATTTACATAACACTCACATTTTTTTTCATCACATAAATTTTCCCCCAAGATAAATTACCAGTATGGTAAGTCATCCTATGTCGTTTCGTTTGCCATAAGCGTTGCAGTTATGGTAAATGGTAATAGAAGCCATTTTATTATTACATTTTACGTCATCTACATACGAATCTGCGACCCCCATCGATTTAGCCATAAAAAAGAAAACATTAAGGAATAAATACAGCCTTAGGCTAGATCAGATATACTCAACCTACGGCCCATACGAAATCCGTTTATTTCTTTAAAAAAAAATTAAAGCAAATATTTTCATTGATTTTTCAAGTGCATGTTTAACCTTTCAGTTAGCTGACACTTAAGACCGTAACTTTTTATTATTTTCCAATTGAAAATGTTAAAAATGACTTAAGTAATTTATGGACATCGAAATGTTTTAAAACACTTCTTACTCCAAATTCAACGAGTTTAAATAAAATATATTTATGATTCACTAGCATTTTTTGTAATGGCATGAAATTTAGGGAGAATCGAAATGGTTTTTCAAATCATCTAACCTTAAATAATAAAAAAATATTTCAAACTTTCGCGAAAGCAGCTTTGAAAAAAAGTTCATACAGTTGCATTTTTTACCCATTTTATAATGTTTTAATTTGCTAACATTATCATAATTTATTGACCTTCATAGTTCAGTAAAAATTTGCCTGGCGCACAGTGGACGAATAAATAATACCGCCCAAAATAATGAAATGATTTTTTAAAAAAACGTTTTCTGAAAGTTTAATATTTATACACAACATTTTGAGTAAAAGTTATAAGCATAACAAATTGAAGATTCAGCTTCAGGCGTTTCCTAGTAGATGATATAATTCGGTAAGAATCTCACTTGCAATCATAAAGGTTTCTGCTAAAATGCTTAGCAATTTTCTCAATGGATGACAGAGAGTGTTCATATGTGAAGCGTCGCGCCATTTTACTGTATATTGACAGATATGGATATCAAATACTAGGTGAAATGGGGAATGTTGTAATACATCAAGTGGCCACTTAACCCAGCCAATGACAGGTCATTGATTGGTAAATTGATTTAATATTTATTCAACCTCTCATGAAAGCATACAAATTTTTCTTGACAGATAATATTGTTTTTAACTGATTTGCATGGAAATTGAAATGAAAAAAGGTTACAATATGACATCTCAACAGCGACGAGAAATTTGGAAGGGAATATGGATATCTAGGCGTTTATAGGGCTTATGACCTGTCATTGGCTGGGTTAAGTGGCCACTTGATGTATTACAACATTCCCCATTTCACCTAGTATTTGATATCCATATCTGCCAATCTACAATAAAATGGAGCGACGCTTCACATGTGAACACTCTCTGTCATCCATTGAGAAAATTGCTATGCATTTTAGCAGAAACCTTTATGATTGCAAGTGAGATTCTCACCGAATTATATCACCTACTAGGAAACGCCTGAAGATGAATCTTCAATTTGTTATGCTTATAACTTTTACCAGCTAATGTTTATAAACAACATTTTGAGTGTGTCCTAATACTTGTAGACAAAAACCGGATCCCTTCCAAATGTTTCTTCTCTGTTGAGATGTCAAATCGTAATTATTAGCCCGTAATGGGTGAAATCCAGTTTTTGTCTACAAGTATTTGGACACACTCAAAATGTTGTTTATGAAAAAAGGTTTTTTAAAAGTTGGTATAAAGTCATTGATATTGAATTTAGAAGTAGTTTGTTGTATTCTGGGTGAAATTATATAAGATATTATTGATATCTCAACAGAGACAGAGAAGCTCTGGAAACGAATGTGGGTTATCTAGTCATTTACAGGGCTTATGACCTGTCATTGGCTGGGTTAAGTTGCCACTTGACGTAATTACAACATTCCCCATTCCGCCTGTCATCTGACAACCATGTATGACAAATTTTTGAAACTTGTATATATCTAAGATGTTAAGAAGCATCCACTTGCGAGTTGTTTTTTCGACAGATTTTGAATATTTTTGATTATTCTTTCTCTATAGTGACATCCATTGAGAATATTGTTAAAGCATTTTTTTTGGGCGATCTACTTTATCAAGTGGCCACTTAACCCAGCCAATGACAGGTCATAAGCCCTGTAAACGCCTAGATAACCCACATTCGTTTCCAGAGCTTCGCTGTCTCTGTTGAGATATCAATAATATCTGATATCAGCCCAGCATGGGTATAATCCAGTAATTTGTCTACAAGTATTTGTATTCATTCAAAATGTTGTTCAGAAATTATATAAAACAATAATATAACATATTAAGGCTGTATTCTGCCTGGATAAAAAAAGGTTTAGTATGGTCTGGCTAGATGTTCCATCCAATAAGGAATCGTGCTCTTTACGTTGATGAGGCTCATTCCTGAAATTTCAGCATATTCAGCGATTTGTATCACAAATCTTATCTTGGTTTTATACAGAGCACCGCACCGTGAGGGTTGAGGGTTGAGGGTAGCAGGTACAATTTACAAATCTGAAACATAAGCTAAAAAATCAAGTCAGGAGAGAAAATTAGGCCAAGATACTGGATACTGTTTTAATTTCATACAATAGTTTCAGGGGGCTAGATAATTTTTTTTATCCTGATCTTTTATGTAATGCGAGAATAAAAGTACTTCCTTAATAAAGATTGGACAAAATTTAAATTTTGATGCCTCAATACCCGATAATAATCGGCTTACTTATATAGCACCATTTTTGTAAGGGCGTTTCACAATTAAATATACTGTTTAACCTAAGCTCCTAGCGGTAAAACTATACAGGATGTACAAACTGGCAGAGGAGCAACCGCTGCAAAAGCACATCGCCAAACTTGGGTGTTTGGACTTCGCACCGGTTCACCCAAGTCTTTCTCGGACTGAATCGAGTGCGGATCTTAGAGTTGACTGTCAAGGGTTTCTGTGCTGTAAAAAAATAGATACCAGTACATAAATAAACTCGGTACATACTTTTTACTTATTATATACTTATTCAAAACGCACAAGGAAATCGCAATCCGTCTAGGAATTGCTGGAACAACCTTCATGCTTGCTGTCTGGAATTCCAGTTTATACTCGGTCAAAACAGTATGCCGACTTCTTAATTCCTGTATCTCGGCCGGTGCTCCTTTTTATGGATGCGAATCCTGGCACCTCACAAAAGCTCTGAATGCACGCTGTGTTGAGCTTTGAGAACAAGTGTCCGAAAAGGATTCTAGGCATTAGGTAGTTTGACTTTCATAACAACTCTGAAGTTTGGGAATGGACGCAGCAAACTTCCATAACTGGAGTCGTGAATGCGGCGATGGACCTGGCTTGGGCATGTACTCCGGATGGCCTCGGGAGAGCCTGGACCCGAGCTGCCTCTTCTTTACGTCTGCAGGATCCCGCCCGTCCTGGCTGGACGTCGATGACCATTACATACGGCATCAGACCTACCATAGCTGGCTTTTGAACAGGTAATATGTACGGGATCAAGTGATGACGATTGGTTAGCTACCAATTTCAGCAGTCACCTTATGCGACTGTGGCAAACTTCTTATACAAGAATACACTCTCAATACCTTTTACGAGAAGTTTGGAAGGGAATATGGAGATCACGAGTTTAGTTCTTACGACCTGATATAAAATAAATTATTTAAGAAGATGTTTTGTACACATAATATGTTATATTGTAATTGATTAGCTTAAAATGGCTGTGAATTACCAGTTTCTTTTCTACAAATATTAGTACACACAAAATGTTGTTGAGAAACTTCTAATAATTTATCAAATAAGTATTTAAGAACTGTTACATTTTTCTAAAATAAAGGCAAGAGCTTTAAGCTGTCAATACTCGTAACTTAGTCTAGACAGTAGTAAAATAAATACCCGCATGAACCACGACGCTAGTTAGTCGTTCAGGTCGTACGACCCAATGATTAAGAGCACACCACACCACGTGACATGCGGCGCTTTCCCACACAAACGTATTCCACGATTTTCTCCCTGGAATTTAACATTAGAGCAATGATTTTTTCACACATTTTAGATATTGACCAGATGCGTGGTTATATCGTCTTATTTTTTAAATTTTTATTTGTGTTTTTTATTTGATTGTAAAAACTCCTAGGGAGCATTGGATTGAAAAAAAAAAATCTTAATTTTTTTTCCATGTAATGTTATTTTTATAAATAAAAAAATACTTTGCACACACGCATTTGGTCGATACCTAAAACCTGTGAAAAAATCGTTGCTATAATGTTAAATTCCAGGGAGAAAATCTAAGAACACGTTTGTATGGGAAAGCGGCCGTGAGGCACGTGGTGTGGTATGCTCTTAACGGACTAACGGAATACTCTCAGTCGTTAGCACGCGTGAAAATATCCGTTAAACTTCGTCGTTATTCCTTTATGATCGGTCAGCGGCACCGCTAGAAGACGAGGTAATAAAATAACGGTATTCTCTCCTCCTACACTTCATAAAGGATTTTTCCGGTAAATAAGGCGTTTAGTAGAAGCGTGCATTAAGTGTTCATGTTTTTATTTGCCGAAATATAATTTATTGCATAAGCTTATTTAAACAAAAGCGTTGTTTATTATTTCATCTATTAGTTCATTGTCCAATGTACCGTTAATGTGGATAAACGCATATTTTTAATTATGTTAAAAACAATCGTTTTACGGTTATTAATTTAGTATACACTTATATATATTTCAATTATGTAATAACAAGACTGTACAATGACATAGAAAAACATTTAAATATTTATGTATTTAATGATAGGTGTGGTGAATTCAAGAGAAATTTGAAATCTTTTTATTACCTCTGATTGAACATATTTATGCAAAGTACTTAAAGCTTTTTTTAACCTGTAAATTGTATAGTAGTATTATAATGCTGTGTAATTCTGTAATTGATGTTTAATAAAACCGTGTATGTAATTATTATGATAATATGTAAAATGATAGATATTGTCACATTGTAGAGTTACCTGTAATTAAATAAATAAATAAATATGAATTTTTCTACCAGAGTGGAATACATATCATGAGAAAAAAGGACAAACTTCCTGTTCAAACTAAATTCAACTCTTCAATCTAAACCATTCAAAACGTTCGAATCACGTTATGGTCTAGTGGTAGATTCGGGGACTCTGGATCAGAATCTCTAGGTTCGAATTCGTCTTCGACACAACTTGTTTCCTGCTTGCTGGCACACTTATTTCCCACTATTTGAAAGCAGACCCAAAATCATTACAAATATCTTTATTATAATATAGTATATATATCACAAGAATTCAAATGTTAACAAACTAACTAACTAACTAACTGACCATCACGCCATTTCCCCGTAGGGTAGGCAGAGAGAGGATAGAACGCCATACCACTCTGCCCTGACAGACTTCCTTTGCTTCCTCTACATCCATACATCTTCTCATGCACATACGCCGATTATTCCGAGTTTTCACTCAGGCGAATGTGTGGTAAGACTATGTATGATAGGTGTACAAATGTCGAAATTAGAGCAGAGTGCAAGGCTAGGATAAGCATTATCGACAAAATTAAGAAAGGGCTTTTACGATGGTTTGGTCATGTGGAGCGAATGAGTGATGAAAGAACGACGAAAAGAAGTTTAAATACAAGTGTGCCTGGATGTAGAAGCCGCGGAGGGCCGAGAAAGACACGGCTTGACCAAGTACGTCAAGTACTTGAAAGTGGTCATGTGAAAAGTCGGAATAATTCAAATGTTTCGTTTTAGTAATAAAAAAAAAGAACTTGTAAATTGAACCCGTGTTTTTATTTCATTCATACCAAAAGTATTTTCATAAACAATATCCCTTACATAACGGCAACCAATAACATTCGTTCTATTTCGCAAATGCTATAATAAAATTACATCAGAATAAGACGAATAATTCCGCCGTAGGGGAAGATATTTAATGAAAGTGAAACGAGCCGAAAGGGCTTATACCGATCCTTTCAGGATTATTCAAGAAAGCCTCTTGTTGCATGAAGGACCAATGTATCATCTAATTTGGGAATATCCTTACAATATTACGTTTTTCGAGTTTTACGATTTTACGCATTTATAAATTAATAAATTAATATCCAAGGCTGAGATAAGCACTATCGACAAAATTAAGAAAGGTCTTTTACAATGGTATTATCATGTTTCCCTAATTTTACTTCCTCGTTCAAAAAACATACTCAAAGTTGGATAAATACTATTTTTTACTATTAAGTTTAACCTAACCATTCATAAATCACTGTTATATAATATTTTTATCTTCATCTTTATCTTTCTTTTTTCTTATATAGTATTATTATATTTTTTATGTATTACCTTTCTTATTCCTAAAAAAATATTGATGATAAAAAAAAATATGCATAATCAAGTACAACAAATACTTGAAAGTGGTCATGTGAAAAGTCGAAATAATCGACGTGCGTGCACGAGAAGATGTATGAATATGGAGGAAGCGAGGGAAGTGTGGCGCTCTATTCTCTCATGCCATGTCTTTCTCGGCCTTACTCGACTTCTACAACCAGACGCACTCGCATTGCGAATCCTTTTAGCCGTTCTTTCATCATTCGTTCGCTTCACATAAAATGGTGCATAGAGCACTGCATTGAACATAAAAAAATTAAGCATATTTATACAACAATTTGGAACATTAGACCTTAATTACCTCTTAATTATTGAAGTGAAGTTTTATCACGCTTTAGCGCCAATCCAATTATCATGTTTAAGATATTTTTTTCATGAGCTGTCAAATTTTCAAAAAATATTTTTTTTGATTCCTTCGGGAATTCAAAAAGTCAAGCTCATTCATGGCAACTCAAAATGGGTAAATTATTAATATTGTCAAACTTGATTTTCCAAATCTATTTGATTGAATCATTTTTTTTAACTAACCTATCATTAACCTACTTAAGTGTATAAATGATCCAAACACCGGAAATAGAGGATACGCTTTAAAATAGCCATTTGAAAAAGGATTCAATTAAACCCAAATGGCAACTTGGTGTGCGAATGTTGATCTCTTCAACTCCAGCATTAGATCAGTCAAGTCATTTTTAGTAATAAACTTTAGCTTTGTAAAAAGCACGGCATTTATGGCATATTATGTGTAATATATATATTTTTCATTTTTATGTATTTGCTTTTTTTTTTTTTTTAAATTCTCTTTTGTGAAAAGCCTGTATAGGCGTTTATAATGAATAAATAAATAAATAAACTCAACGCACTATACGTTACACCACAAGGCGGACAGAAAATTTAAGGGTACAAAATATAATTCTACATCAAAATTCTGTGCTGGAAATTCGAGTAACCATCAGAATGCCGTTGATGGTTTTTACTGCATGGTAAATCGTCTAATGGTACGAGATATAATATATTCTAGGCCATAATTTTGAGAGCCCCGTGTCTATGTACTTTGGCAGAGACAATAAAATCAGGGTGAATAACCCCATGACGTCAAATCTTCACATATCAGTACATATCGAGTACAAATGACGTCATTATATCAGGGGCGTTTTTGTCCGTTTTTTCCCAGTAATAAATGACGTCATTAAGAGGAGTACAAAGCGTGGTTAAAATTGGAAAAATTTTATTTTTTAAGCAGCTTTTTTGCAGCCTTCAATTTGCAGCTTTTTTTTATTTTACTTACAAGTCATTGTTTTTTCTTTGCTGCCACCTCAATCCAGAAAAATGTAAAATTATTTCTCCACTTTAAAATAATTCACTTTTTTAATTAGTCAACATTCTTCCGATGAAAAAAGCTAAAAGTTGAGACCATTTTGTGGTTGAAAATTTGTGGTTGTTTAAAAATCGGAATCTCATTTTGAAAACATTTAAGTTTTCTTATGCTGGCTTTAGGAGCAGCATTAAAATATTTTAAATAATCTATGCATTATACTATCATTAAAGTTATTAATTAATAGTTTTGAACGGATGGTGGCTTAATGGAAGCGTCGTCGACGCCGCGATTCTAGAGATCCTCGGCACGAATCACCCACGACTGTATTCCTATTTTCAAGCATAAGCTACTTTGGCTTTATTGAAAATAGTATTTACGAATTGAAATATGTGTAAATAATAAAGCGCTTATTTAAAAACGCTGCTCGTATTAATTTTAATTTTCTATTCTGGCCTCCGGAATAGCCTTAAAGCAAGGGTTTTATCACAAAGTAAACCTTTTGGGCCACAATAAGCAAGAATTTCTATCGTGTGGTTGTATTTACAAAAAGGTTGCGTAGTAAGACAAAAACCAGCAATGTCAGCTTTCAAATTATGAAAATTACGCCTACCTTAATTCAAGATGAAATTCTGAATTGAAACAGGCAGCCAATTGATTAGCTTAGATTTAATTTGTGTCCATATAGAGAGTGTTAGTATTATTTTTTTTTATGTGTGAGTTGCATAATTATGTATTAATCTTACAATTTGACATCTCAACAGAGACGAGAAATTTGGAAGGGAATATGGATATCTAGGCGTTTACAGGGCTTATGACCTGTCGTTGGCTGGGTTAAGTGGCCACATGATGTATTACAACACTTGATGTATTGCAATTTTCTCAATGGATGACAGAGAGTTCACATGTGAATCGTCGCGCCATTTTACTGTATATTGGCGGATATGATTTAATTTCAAATTGTAATTATTAGCCCGTAATGGGTGAAATCCAGTTTTTGTCTACAAGTATTTGGACACACTCAAAATGTTGTTTATGTATTAATCTTGCTTATAATATAATTAACTTAGGTACAAGGCCCATATTTACTTCAAAGGTGTATCAAAACTCGATGTACAAGCGGGAAACCAGTGAATATACATTATATTTGGAGTCGATTTTGTAGAATAATATTTTTTATTTGACCATAGTTGTCGAGAAAATAGTACCAGGTCGATTTTTTTTCGAAATTTTTTTGCAAATTGTTGTCAAATATCATGTATTTAGTCAAATTGATACTGTTTTTAAAATTTAAAACAGCGTTGGAATATGAATTTTAGAAATTTTACTTAATCTGCGGTACTAATGAAAGCTTTTATGAGAAGATTTTTTTATTTTTTTTCAAGCTCAAGAATCAAAAGCCAAGTTACACAATACACATTCGACTCCAAATATGATGTAGATTCACCACTTTTCGGGTTGTACTACGAGTTGTGTTACTCCATGTATAAAAAACTTTATATGATGAAAATTAAAATGCGGTTTCTCAAGTCATATCTATTAAATCTCACCACACGAGCTAGTTTCCTTTGGCATTATCGCAGAGCAAATAACAAGATCCAACTTATTTGAATTTCCCGCGCAAACTTTGAGATAAGACCATAGATAAACAGCCATTAGGATTCACCAGCGCCTCTATCGGCAGCTTTGGAAAGCGCAATCTGCCAACGACTGCAGCGCCACTATCTGTACGGAGCGGCTACGCTTGGAATATTAATAAGGTTACTTTTTCCATTTGTGATTTATATGAAAATCATTGTGTTTTTCCTCATACAGTATCTATTGCATGGGAAAAAGAATGCAGCAAATATGCCTAGTTTATTTTTTATTTATTGAAATCTTCATGTACACTTCATTTTAAATTTCAAAAATTAATTACATTTTTTAACACACATAATATACACTTAATAATTGGTTTCTCTTCGTGCAGCTTCTATCTTAATATGCTTACCCGTTCCAAGATAGAAGAAGTGCTAGGTATTATGTGTTAAAAAGTGAAGTTACAATAGAGAGTATAAGTATAGTTATTAGTGTGATAAGTATGAAGAATATTGAGACTATTATAGACTTATAGATAGTATGATATTACATATAATAATTTATTATAGAAGTCAGTAGAATTAAATGGAAATAAGTAAGATAGATAAGTAGAATTCAAAAATATCAAGATAAGTTACTAAATGGATTCTTTTTTTAAGAGATTTTTTTTGCAGAAAAGTAAGATATTAAAATTTAAACTAGCTTAAAATTTCCATTCAATTTGTAGCCCTCTTTATTTACTAGCAATTTATTGTTTCCTCTTTATTTTCAAAAATTCACTTTTTTAAATTGGTCTACATTTTCACATAAAAATAGCTCGAAATTGGGTTAATTTTTCGACGATTTGAGGTTGATAAATATCATTTTGAAATCACTAAAATTTCGGATCAAATCACCTGACAAAATAACTGTTCGCTCCAGGATTCAAACCTGGGTCCTTCTGCTATATTAATTAAGTTTCCCGAGATTTTGACGAGTGCCCATCGTTATTTTGTTGCAAAAGATTTGATGACACATTGTAGTTATGACTTTCTCTTGATTCACAGTATTTATTTGTTTAAAACTACCAGGTTAAAATCTTGCATCGTTTAATTGGCCGGATCGTGTGAGAAAGGGCCAATTATTTATTTTGCTAGTTTGAAAATCGGCGTAGGGGGAGGCCCGTGGTCTGCTAAAGGGTAGTATGGCCTTCCAGGGGCTATTTGCCCCGAATTATTTTACCCCTAAGGCCTTAAGGGATGTATCCCGAAACCAGTTGATAGGATTAAACTGAGATAAAACAGAATAAATGCGGTAAGTTCGCTTTGCTTTAAATTATTCATGGCGACCGACGCCTGTATTTGTCACCAAATCGTGTTAGTTTGAATTATTTCAAGTATTCTATTTATTTAGACGACTGCTACACTGTACAAATTATAATTATTTGAGTACATACATAATGTGTTAAGCAATAAAAATATTTCTTGATCTATTACAGTATTTTAATTTTATTATGTGGTAGCTGTTTCGCCTTATCTATGCATTTTTAAACCATGTTAACTTAAGGGCATACTCCACCACGTGACTCGCGGCCGCTTCCCTTACAAACGTATTCCTCGATTTTCTACCTGGAATTTAACATTAGAGCAATGATTTTTTCACACATTTTAGATATTGACCAGATGCGTGTTTGAATTGTCTTATTTTTTAATATTTCATTTGTCAAAGGAGATAAATAATTGTGCTGGAGTGGGATTCGAACCTCGAGAATCCAATCCGGAGTCCGGGAATCTACCACTGGACCACAACCCGGTTAATTGTTAATTTAATTTTGTTTAAGCTTCATGCAAAGGGTGGTTTCAAAGGGAACTTTGCAATAAAGTCTAATCAAAGGCAACAACCACCTTGAAGTATGGGTCCAAAGCAGAAACCAAAAAACATAGAATTTAATTAACTTCTGTTACCTGAACTTACCTTTGGCCTATATCTTTCACCTTGATAATCTGTAGTCAAGTACAATTAATTTATTATGAGAAACTTCGGTGAATTCGCAACTAATTGTTGAGTGTAATGTCGGCCTAAAGATGAAAGATCCAAACACATTATAATACAATGCCTTAACTTTTCAGCAGATATGGTTATCAAAATACTAGGCGAAATGACGAATGTTGTGATTCATTAAATGACCACTTAACCCAGCCAACTTCAGATTTCAACCCCGTGGTGTAGTAGTTTGACTTTGCAAGGAACACAGAAATAAAGCAACGGACACAGCAACCCTTGGTATCTTCTGTCATCCGGCGAAGGCGTTTCGGCTGGCTAGGCCATACGCTTCGTATGCCTCCCGAGGGCCTTAATCATTAATAATGCTTGCGTATTTTACAAGGCATCAAGTTCTCGGCGCTTTGGCAATTTGCCAGCAACTCGCGTCAGAGCTGCGGGACGTGGACTTGACTTGGGAGGACGCGCGGGAGCTGGCGGCCGATCAATGTTAAAATACACCACATAAAAATTATACTGAAAAAACAAATCTATAAAAAAGGTCGTTCAGAAAGAAAACCATTTTAATATTAAATTTTGAAGCAATATACAAAGTTAACCGGGTTGTGGTCTAGTGGTAGATTCAAGGATTCCGGATTAGAATCTCTCGGTTCGAATCCCACTTCAGCACAACTTGTTTCCTGCTTTCTAACACAGTTATTTCCAATTTGACATCTCAACAGAGACGAGAAATTTGGAAAGGAATATGGATATCCAGGCGTTTAATTATTAATTAATTATTAGCCCGCAATGGGTGAAATCCAGTTTTTGTCTTCAAGTATTTGGACACACTCAAAATTTTGTTAAAATTTAAGTGTAAAATATATAAGTGTACATAATGTAAATATATTATACATGGATTATCAAAACTTTTTAGTACAATGAATTATGATTGAATAAAAACACTGTTATGTGTTACTATTGTATAGTAACACTACTATTGTATAGTATAATAGTAACACATAACAGTGTTTTTATTCAATCATAATTCATTATGAAGTGTTACAAAGTGAATGCCGAATCAATCAACAAAATACTTTTAGTACAACCCGAAAACTGGTGAATCTACATCGTATTTGGAGTCGAATGTGTAATTAATTTGTCTTTTTAATTTAATAAGTACCGCAGATTAAGTCTAATTGCTCAAATTCTTATGAAAAGGCGGTTTTTCTTTTTGTTTTATTTTTTTGCAGAAAGAACTTCTTATTCAATTTTCTCGAAAAGCTACTAAATTGGCTCGAAATATGATGCAGATTCATTCGTTTCCCGCTTGTATATCGAGTTTTGTTTTTTTAAATAAATATCCCATCGTGAATTGAACTTGCGTGCATGATAGAATAACGCGCTAACCGCTACACCAAAAGGCAAACGATTTTATTGACAAAATGTGGAATTCGCTAACGAAATCAAACAGTCCCTACTCATATTTTATGAAATTGTCTCGTGGTTGAACAGATGTTTGTTAGGTGAAAAACGCTAACAATAAAATGATTCATGTTAATTTAACACAAGTACTTAAGCGTTTACAGGGCATGTGACCTGTCATTAACTGGGTATATTTAGCCACATTATTATGTTTTATAACATTTCCCATGCCGCCTAATATTTGACATCCTCATCTGACTGTTTTTAGAACTTGTGTATTTATGTATACAATTAATGTTATGTTAACAATTATGACAGAATTGTATCACCTAAGAATTTAATTACCAAAGTATATTCATTCTGTAAGCGTCTAGTGGATATACCATTAACCCCATGAGACTGATAAATGAAATATGGAAACCATATTTTAATCAACAAATTTTGATGTAGGTATAAATAAAATTAAAATGTAAAATTTATTCTAGTCAACTTATTTGTCTTGTTTACATCTAATGGTGTATAGAACACTGCATTAGTAAACTAACTGCCGTTTTTGTTCATTAATAATGCATATTAAATGAATGACGAAAAAACGAATATTTAAAATGTGATTGTGTCTGGGCGTTGAACTCGAGAACGACCGAAAAAGACATGTCACACAAGACATAAAACAAATACTTTATTTCTATCTCTACTTAAACTTTTAAAACAATCTCATTCATTTTCTGTATTCGATCTCCCAAAAGTCATTATAAGAATATTATTTTAAAGCTACCTTTACAAAAGCTTTAAAGCTTTGAAAACGAAAATCGATTATCTAGGCGTTTTTAGGGCTTATAACCTGTCATTGGCTGGGTTAAGTGGCCACTTGACATTTTGAACTGTACACTGTACACATTGTAAATGCAATGTAACTTTAAGCTTCATCTCACCACCAAAACTTAACTTATTTTAAGTACAATAACATGTTATCACTAAAGTAATTACGTGTTGTTTTGAGAATATTGCTTGAAAAACAATACACACCGGCTTTGTTTAACTTGTGCTGTATAATTGGGTTCTTTACGATTTTCTATTTTTTATTTTAAAAAATGATTGAAAAAATAACAATATCAAGGGAATTTTTTTTAAATTTTCACTATGTCATATGAATTTTCTAGCGCGGTTTGAAATAGCGCTTTTTCAGATCGCAACTCGCAAAATCCTCCATTTGGCGCGCATGCGGTGTGACGTCACATCAATATGGGCGCTGACTTCGTTATGAATTTCCCGCCTTTTATAATGGACGGGTATGACGTCATTAGCCAATAACGGGCGTTAAAAAAGTCACTCGTAATTTCGTGTTTTCCATGAAAACCAAATTTTGATCATTGTGTTTTATATCGTTGGAATTGTAAAAATACATACTTTAAATATTTATTACGTTTTCAAGGAATTTCAGCTATCGGGAACAACCCTAATATGCATGAAAATTTAAACAAATGAATAGGTACATATTTTATAAAATGAAAGCCACTCTACATCTGAAATTACAAGGAAAAATGTTCATCCCGTGACTAGCTTGCTGGAACTTAATGAAGTTGCCCTATAAAATGATATTGCCGATATTATAAAGCGGATATGGGGTTGTTTTTCAACCTCGGCTTCCGCGGAACCTTAAGTTCCCTAAGTGGAGACATCATAGCTATATTTAATGAAATATTGATCTAGCATTAACTTGCTTTCAACTTCATGACGTCATAAAGAAGTATATTTTGATGACGTGATTAAAATATCAGCATCGTTCTATATCCGCTCCACGTAGAGCATATGGATTCTACAAGCTGCCGCCATGCCAAGCTATTGGCCGCCATTTACCGTGCATCATCCCATGTCAGTAGCTCAATCACAGATGACTATCGACGTACTTAAAAACGTGCCAAGCATTTGACCGATCACAATGAATATACGTTCATATCACGGTCGCGTTGCCAAGCACCATAGATGAAAGGCATACTTTGACAAATGTTTCGTTTTATTGCTTTCTCAAATTGATTTAAAGCAAATAAATGGCATGATAAATTGTGCGCAAACAATTAAAACTCTATAAAACTAAATTTTACTATACTTACAGTTTTTAAGTTTTACTTTACGTATTTTCCATATTTAAAAATTATTCGATACGTTAAATGTCGCGAAACGTAAATTTTTTGAATTTTGACATTTAATATTAGGTGTGGCCAAGCATCGGGTCAAAATGTGGCAATATTAAAAAATATAATAATTCCGTACGATAATTTTTAACGGATGTTCCATTGTGATCGCGAAAACGTTAAATATCCATGGTGAGAAATCGTTATCACGTCGCTTATTAGCACGTCGATAGTCATCTGAGATTGAGCTACAGGTTTAAGTCCCGTAGTTCTGACGAAATTGCCAACGGATTAAAAAAAAGTTATGGTAAAAAAAATGCTGTGTATACAATCTAACTAACTGACCAACACGCCATATGCACAAAGGGGTAAGCTATGAGGATTGAACACCACACTGGCCCATTTCCCTTGCTTTCTTTCCCATGCACGCATGCTTATTTATTCCGACTTTTCACATGACCACTTTCAAGCATATGGCATCTATCAACTAAATCCGCAGATTGTATCCAGTAAAATTAACAGCAATCAGCGTTTTTTCTTCATGTTTTTCACTCTTATAGGTAATTTCATTTTATATCCCTACAGAGATGAGGTAGATTTTTTTCAAATTTCAGGAATATGGAATATGTTTTATAAAATCCCTGGTCTAAATATAAGTGAAATAAATTGCAGAGTCATCTGCAGGCGATTACTAGAACATAATTTAACTCGTTTCAGAGTCTTATTTCACAAAAATAAAGGAATTTGCTATTAAATCACTTAACTTCAATATTCAATGCATAGATGGAGCCTTCAACTCGCTGGTGGATTGATTCTCGATTCGTAAAACAAAAAAATCAAAAAATGTTACCCTGTGGTGGGATAGTAGGCGGGGCAATGGGGAATCTTGTAGTACATAAATAGGCCACTTAACCCAGCCAAATCATAGGTCATAAGCCCTGTAAACGCTTCATATTCCTGAATTTGAAAAAATTCAACCTCATCTCTGTAGGGATATAAAATGAAATATGTACCTACTACCTACTCCCGTCTTAAATAAAATAAAATCAGATAGGATAGGATCAAGGATAAATCCAGATTTGTTTACAAGTATTTGAACACGCCCAAAATGCTTTATATTTCGATTGTTTGGTCCGCATAGTGACGTTGTTGTTCGAGGGTTTGTCTACCAAGCGTGAAGACACGGGCTCTATTCCCGACGAGGTCAATATAAAATATTGATTTTATTGCGATTTTTTGCAATCCATGTTAACTTAATTTCATATTTGATAACTTGACTGGTCTGAAGCGTAAGACTGATAATTTTATATTAATGGAATAAATTGTCAATATATTCTGCACTTGGTGTACCAATGCAGTACCCTAAGCACCATAAGTGCGTCATCATCATCATCATCATCATTTCATATCCGCTCTCTATGTAGTGTATATGGATTTAAAAAACTGCCTCCGAGCCAAGCGATCAGTTGACAATTCAGGTCCTCGTCCCTGAATAAACATCCAGGACGCCGAGAAACTAATGTCTTATAAATTGGCAATCATTTAGTAAATTGTTTTCATTAAAAATTTAGAAATCGACGGCCGTATTTTTTTCGACTTTTGATGTACCTACCTTTTCTTTTTGAATAAAATTTAAATTAATTAACCCTTTGATGTGCGCGTGCGGTAGCGATACCTACCTGCGCGGCGTCTCAAAGGGTTAAGATAAATTCGCGGTAATTGAGAGAGTTCTAGGGATATTTGGTTAACAAAATGAATGGACCAGGCGATGAAATCGGTAACAATGAAAAGGGTTAAATAATTATCCAACTCGTATATTGTTCTATTAAACAGGGGTAATTTTTCTTATTCAACCCTTTGGTACCTGAGTTATTGTTGGAAAAGAGAGATAAATAATAGATCTTTCATAACCCGAGCCTTGGATGTACGTAAAAGCCCAATGAGAAGGTAGGTACATTAATTGCTTGGTTTTTTAGTGAAAAGGTACGAGTGATTTCAAAATCTAATCAAAAAGGTTCTTCTTGATATCCCAACAGAGACAGAGAAACTCTGGAAATGAATGTGGGCTATCTAGGCGTTTACAGGGCTTATGACCTGTCATTGGCTGGGTTAAGTGGCCACTTGACGTACTACAACATTCCCCATTCCGCCCATCATCTGTCCAAAATTTGTCATATATGGTTACCAGATGATGAGCGGAATGGGGAATGTTGTAGTACGTCAAGTGGCCACTTAACCCAGCCAATGACAGGTCATAAGCCTTGTAAACGCCTAGATAACCTACATTCGTTTCCAGAGTTCTTCTGTCTCTGTTGGGATATCAATAATATCTGAAATCAGCCCAGCATGTCTACAAGTATTTGTATTCATTTCAAAAATGTTGTTTAAAAGGTTCTTTCTTGCTAAAATGATTAAATTAGTTTTGGTGATAGCTCCGTAAAATAATTCTGAAGGTAATTTTCAATCCTCATTTTATATCCGCTCCTCATGTGGAGCATATGCCAAGCGATCGGCCACCAGCACCCGCGCATCCTCCTAAGTCAAGTCCACTTCCAGTAGCCCTGATGGAAACTGCCAACGGATTGTCCCATTGCCGAGAACCTGCTGCCTTGTGAAATAGGCAAGCATGGTTAATGCTCTTGGGAGGCAAACAAAATGTATGGCCCAGCCAACCGAAACGCATTTATAGGGTGCTAGAATTAAGACCATGCTATGTCACGTTACTGGCAACCGTAGTCTTCAACTTACTCCGTAGAATTCAATTCTAGAATAATGATGTTTTCACAATCAATAAGTGTGTATGTATCGCCTTACTTTAAAAAAAAATCACATTCTTTAAGATTATCTAAAAGTTTGTGATAAAATCATTGATCTATTGCTGCGTTCCAAAGAGAAAAGGAGAAAATCAAGGACTACGATTGTATCGAAAACGGTCGCAGTCACACGGCGGCGCATCCTTTTTTTTAAATCATTTTTCAAAAGAAAAATTTTTAGTGTATAAAGAAATATATAAAAATCGCCACATATGCATTAGAAAAAATAAACAAAAATCCCCACCAAGGCATAGCCTGTTTGTGGGTAATACTGTGAAAGTCAATGTGAATGTGTTCACAACTCTTTCAAGCAGCATGCACGAGGCAAAAGAGAAAAAGATAATTTAAAAAATACAAGATATTGAGATATATTTATAGAAGAGGAAGAAGAAAGGGAAATAATCATAAAATATAAAGTAAAAAACAACGGAAATGTTAATATTGTTTATGGTCCTTATAGTAAGAATGATTATACCTTTACACTATGTATCCAACTTTTTGTTAATGTTTTAAAAGATGAAAAATTAGGAAAATTTGAAAATGCCATTTTATTGTCAGTTAAAAAATAATTAATTAAACCGGGGGCAATTACATGTACATGTCTGAGCAAGTCGTGATTTACAATGTGGTATTTATCTTTAATTATTAATCTTTTCAAATCACCTTTTCAACTCATCCTCTCTCAAGATCAACATTAACAATTTGTCTTCCCGTCTAATTACGTCGATTTAGAAAAGTTTTCTATAGTATCCCGCCCATTCTCATGTTTGCAAGACGCATCCTAGTGTTGCTGTTTCTCGGAAACGTACAGTTGCCATTTCATCACCTCGGTGCTTACTTGTTCAATAGACCAAACAGCAAATTTTACTTTTCGCGGTGATAGCTATCTCCCAGCTGAAAGTGGACATGGGATCTGGACATGTGGCACGCCAGAATGAGGACCGATGGACGAAGCGCCTGCTGAACCTGGAAGACCTAGAGCTGCAAGTGAGACCTGTTAGGAAGACCACCAAGAAGATGGACAGATGATATAAAAAGCACTGCAGGATCCAGATGGCAGCTCGAGGCCCGGGACAGAAAGCAGTGGACCAATATGGGGGAGGATGCCTATGTCCAGCAGTGGACGAACAATGGCTGATGAAGAAGAAGAAGAAGGAGTGATAATTTAGTGTTTGTTATTTATATCATCGTTTATACTATCGTCATCATCGTTATCATCATCATCGTCATTCTCACTATCATCATCATCATCATCTTCACTATCGTCGTCATCATCTTCATCTTATTGTTATTATCAGAACTACTAGATCATTAATAATCGCACTTCACCGTTCATTATCATAAAACATGCATCAGAACTACTAGATCTTCATAATCAGCATTACCATCAGAACCCGACTTAGTCGCACGGAAACTGGCGGCAAAACGCTTGGGTTTAGAGGCAGTTTGCGGAGTACATATGCTCCACGTAAGGAACGGATGTAGAATAATTATTATGACAACCTATTCCCAAGATTCTTGTAACCAAATCAAGATACGATGTAGTTGGTCTTTTTCATTCTGAAAAAGTACGATATCCAATTAAGGTGTAACGTTAGAACTACGAACGTGGACTTGACTTGCCATAGAAAACGGTTAACAATAATAATTGGACATCCAATAACCCGTGAATCCTGAATTTTTTTTTCATTAATAGGTGCGTTGAACAAACAATCAATGAGTTTTAACATTTGTCGGGAAAATAAATTACCAACAAACAATCAGCCAACAGGAGAATTTACATTTTCCAGCTAGGAGCTCCGAAGAAAGCGGAAACGCCCATTTTAAGCTTCGCCCGATTCGTGAGCGGTTAAGCCACTGTCGTACTAAACGTACTACACCCCTGGTTATCTTAAACCCAGTACACCTGTTACTAACTTAACTTTCAACATCATCATTGGGTTGTTTCGATAGCATGAATATCCTTGAAAACGTTATAAATATTTTAAAGAAAAAAGTATTTTTTACAATTCCAACGATATAAAACACAATGATCAAAAATGTTGTTTTCATTTATAAATTTATGTTTTAAAAACACGAAATTACGGGTAACTTTTAACGCCCGTTATTGGCTAATGACGTCATACCCGTTTATTATGAAAGGCGCGGGAAATTCATTACGAAGTCGGCGCCCCGATTGAGATGTGACGTCACACCCCCATGCGCGCCAAATGGAGGTTTTTGCGAGCGATTTGAAAAGGCGCTATTTCAAAACCGCGCGAGAAACAATTCATATGACATCGTAAAAATAAAAAAAAAATTCCGTTGATATTGTTATTTTTAATATTTTTTTTAAAAATAAAAAACAGAAAATCGGAAAGAACCCAATCATTCAATAATATTGCGAGACGGTGATAACTGATCTCCTTCTGCATTTGTAACTCTATTGTTCTTGTAAAATTTGATTCGTGAGTTTATGTCCCGACTATACAGATGTATGAATATATTACCAAGTCAAGACATGAAAAATATAAATTGTTAATTTTTGTAGTCACCGATTTAATTTCTTTCGAAACCAAAACATTAAATGAAATCTTTATCATTAATCCAATTCCAAGCGTTTATTTTACTTTTGACAGCTCGATTATGTATCGATTAGGGATGTCCTTATGCGTTACCGAATCGATTTTTCATAAAAATCGACTTTATTTATGAAGAAGTTTTAATCAATTAAACACAATTAAATTTGATTTTTGCTCAATATTTTGTAGTTTATAAAACATACCCAGACGTTTAAAGCAGAGTTTTATATAAAAGCGCTGTTGTAAAACTTTTTTTTTCAAAACAGTCTTTATTAAAAAAAAAAAAATTCCAAAAATATACGTAATTTCTTTACAAAAGAAACTTTAAATATAAAACCGATAAACTCCTTCATTGGAGTTTTTGTCATCGGGTGCAGGAGCTACAGAAAACCCCAAATATGCATAGGACTATTTTTATTGTCGTAATGTAATTGAGAAATTCTGTGCCGCGACAAACAAAGGAAAAAAAACAAATAGGTTTTTAGTTTAAATCACATTTTATATTTTTCATGAAAAAAATCAACTTGAATAATCTTTGTTGCATAAAGTAGCTCAATAAACATCGATATCGATAAATATCGGAGCTAAAGAACATGTGCTTCACTATCGTAAAGAAAAAAACATGAAGTATTGCATTGTTCGGTCTATGGTTGCCTGTCAATAATTACGGAACTTTATAGGCGCCCATGTGTCAAAAGTAAAATAAACGCTTAGAAGAGATATAATTATGCCATTAGCAAAAGGATTACGGGAGTGATTTTGTAAATTTTTTAAATTCACGGAATTTTTTGTGCTACAATTTATTCTAAATAATTAGAAATTTCAAATTTCTACTACTCTTCCTTATCCACACCAAATGTGCATAGGGCACTGCATCGATACACCAAGTGCAGTGATAATCGATCTTTTAGTAGGAAGATGATTAGTTTAACGCTTCAGCATCAGTCCAAGATATCACATAAAGAATAGTTTTATGTTGAAATAATATTTAAATCATATTTATTTTATTTAACTTATTCATGACGTTCATATGCCTTGCCAAATTAATTGTTCCACCAAATATATTTAGTCAAAGACATAATGTTCCAATAATATTTAAATATTTTAAAGTATTACCTGTTAAGGGATTACTGTGGATATAGAATCATTTGTCAACATATGTTTGACATGGTACACATTAAAAATAAATTAGAGCACATATATCTAACACTCTATTATGTTCGTCACACTGTTGACAATTCGTCGGCAGTTTGCGTCAGAGCTGCGGGAACGTGGACTTGACTTGGGAGGATGCGCGGGAGCTGGCGGCCGATCGCTTGGCCTGGAGGCAGTTTGTGGGATTCCAAATGCTCCACATAGGGAGCGGATATGGTATAATGAATGAACATAATGATCTTACAAGAATCGCATCCATGGTCAGATTAATTGTGCCCAAGATTAAAAACAAGTACGGAAAGAGAACATTGGAATATTTAATACCAAAAATTTTCAATTTGTTCAATAATGCCCAGTAAATTAAAAATCCGTGTAACTAAAGGTGTTAATAAAATTATTTTTTATACTGAGAGATTGGTTGGAAGACAGAACTTCTTTATATTGATTTACCATTATTTGATGTAAGGATTTGAGCAATGTATATAATATGTATTTTTCGTATCTCTATCTTTTTTTAGTATTTTGTAAACTTTTTAAATATTTTCTGTAACTATTGTTGTATTTCTACTGTAAATTTATATTTTTGTTTATGGCACCCGATGACAAACTGCAAAAATTGCGGTTTATCGGGACGGCAATATTTTGTTAAGTTATGTTTATTTTCTTAATAAAGACTCCTAAAAAAATCGTATCGACCCCCTATCGGAAATCGAGCCCGCGACCTCATGCATCGCAGCCCAACGCACTACTGCTGCACCACGAGGCGGTCAAAACATATTTATTAAATTTTATATATCTCTAAAAATTTCCTTATTAAGTTTTGAAAATATCCACTGGGTTTAAAATTCAAGTGAGTTTTGTTTCTCGGTAAGGATTGCAACTAAGACAAGAGAAATATTAATTAATCCTTAGTATTAAGGCTCTGTATACTGTTGTTATTGTCCCGTTCAAATGGAATACTAATCTCAACACGGATTCATTCAACTTTTCTTTAATAAGTATATATCATTCAGCTTTCATTTTGTATTATCGTCCGCACGGCTGACAAAATTTGACTGTCAAAACTTTTACGCGAGCGTAAATTCTCGCAGAATGAACAGGTTTTAATTAAATTGTTACGTCGTTCAATAATGAAGCGGTTAAAATGTTGGGACTTTAATAGGTCTTTGTCAAAAAAAAAATTATTGGTAAAAAAAAAAAAAATATTAAATCACAAAACGTTAATGGGATATTTTTTTATATTGGTGAATAAATTAACGACTTATAAAATGATAACTTTGACATTTTTTGAGAATATTTGAGCACGTCTGACGTCACGCAGTGCGCAGAGAGAGAGAAAGCGCTTCACTTATAGTCTGTCTCTTTTTTTTTTACTAGGCATCATACTAATACCAACATAATTATCGTCTCCTGCGTTTAAATATTCAGATTTCCCAGCACTTACACCACACTCCACACACATACAACAACACAACATACACATGACATAACATGACCGCCTTGTTTGCTCACTTCACGTCTTCAGAAATTAGTCTTGTACATTGTGTTGTCCACGTAATTGGTGTTATGTTGTATATGTTACCTCAAATTAAAATTCTTAGTTCATTGTACCAAACATAGCACTGTGTGCACAACATTAAAATATAAACAAATAAATAAACAATTGAATGGCGTTATTGGGTAAGCGAATTTTGTAAATGAAAATATACGTTTTAAAGTTTTAAAGTGCCAAAATCCCTTTTAAATGCAGAATGGATCAAATATTCCTTCTTAATTATAAAATTATACACCATTTCGTAATATATATACATTAATGGTTTATTTAAAAGGGCTATTACCCTTAACTACTACGTATGTGTCAAAATGGACCATAAAAAACTCCAGTACAAACATATCTAAGTGTAGTATTTTTTAATAACGTTTTTTTAATTTTTGAAGTGTACTTTCTTATTACAAATAAAAAATGTGTTAATGATTTATTTTGTATTCCTTTTATGAAATCTTATTTTGGTTAGCTGAAAATTATGGTCCAAATGGACCATTACTAAGTGAAGGTGTAATATTTTTTGAGGACAATAGTTGAGAGCCAATGTTAGACTTATTTAGGGTGCTTTTTTTAATTTACTAACTGAAAAAAACTAGATTTTTATAGCTTATAGGCGATTTTTTGAGCACCCCAAGCAGCCGGTTAGCCGCATTTATGACACCATTTATGAGCTTTATGTCATTTTAGGTTAAAAAATCACTTGTAACAATTCTTAAAAGCTGCATTTATTTAAGTTTTGTGCCCTGGATGAAAAAATATTGGGTAACATTCGCGTTCCCCTAAGAAACGGACCCCGCACGCACGCGTAGTCGTTGGGATCATACGAAAGACGCGCATTAATAAACGTTTCCCAACATTATTGTATAAACTAACTACTAACTAAACTAACCATCATGCCATTTCGCCCGAAGGGTGGGCAGGCAGAGTGATAGAACCACACACTCTGTTCTGGAATACTTCTCTTGCTTCCTACTCACATTCATACATTATCAATGCACTCACGTCGATTAAATCCGACAGCCACTTTAAAGCCTGGTTTTACTTGAACATGCCATTCTTGTCTCGGCCTTCCACGACTTCTCCATCCAGCATCAGTCGCATCAAGATAATTTTTTCGCCGATCATATCATTATCCATTGGCTCTACAAAACC